>JAREIK010003746.1:0-55957 GCA_029783825.1 Sapria himalayana | reverse complement strand
ATGAAATATTTAAATATTACTTGAATAAAAAATTATGATGTTTCTTTTAGTGGGTTTTATATATATATTATTATTTGCTTGTTTTTAATGTTATGTATTTATTTGTACAGTTTTATTCCATATCACAAGTGTTCAGCTATAATTATAAAGTTCTTTACAAAAAAAATGATCGATTCTAAAGCATTTTCATGAAAGAAAGATTTGGAATCGACAAGGGATTCTAATTCTAATGGACTTCAGGTAAAAAACATGAAATAAAGTATTGAAAATTATTTATCTAATTAGTTAACTAATATGTTGGCTATATTCAAGCACTAAATACTAATGTCATTGTTATTAATATCAATTTTTGGTGATTTGTCTATATGTAGAATTAGTGCACATGGGCACCCAAATTTGTGGGAGAGCAAAGCTGCTGAATGGTATTTGATTTGTCTATAAATTGAAGAATCTAAAAGATAAAGCATATTTTATATATGAGGATGACTGGTTTGAGTGTCTTAAGCATTGGGAGGAGCCAGATGTGAAGAAAAAAATAAAAGATTGCTAGCAAAAATCGAGGGACTAAGTTAGCCATACTTGGTACAGGAATGTCTCGCCACATAATAGAGTCAAAGTTGAGCATTGAGCACGCTCGAGATTTTATACAATTTTAAAGTTTGAAACATTGATATATTTAGTAGTTTTCCTAATAGTCCAAATAAATCAAATTTGTGGATGGTTTTATTAATTTTGTTTAAATTTTTTAACTTTTTTTTTGACTTTATAAATACATACTATAAGCTGGAGAATTGGGTCGATATCTCAATTTTATGAGATTTTCAGGAGGTTGCATGTGAAAAAAGTGGAAAGTCAGTTTGTTGACAACAAGTCTCAGATTATTACGGTAAGAATCTATTATATTAATAAAATTTTATAATACTACAGTAAATTTTGAAAGTAGTTTGGAATTCAAAATATTAAATTTATTTTATGTATATCTAGAAAATTATTTGTTTTCTATTTTTTCATAGTAACTCATGGAGAAGCGAGTGAAAGTTGCTTCTCAAAAAGTTGAGGCTTTTATGGATCTTCAACCAATTGACTATGATCCTATCTATTTGGAAATCATAGAAGGTCATAAGAACCAGCGAGTGTATGGCATCGGCTTGATGGGAGTGTCATTTTGTAGCAGTTGTGCTTTTAATTCATTTGTTACAGCAGTGGTGGGTTAGGTAGTCAAACGCCAAGTAGTGGAAACAAATGATTGTTTTGAAGTTATGGACCAAAATGAAAGAGAATGATGAGCAGATTTCTCATTTGAAGAAAGAAATACAAGAAATTAAAGAAGTGAAGGATGAGCAGATTACTCATTTGAAGGAAGAAATGCAAAAAATGAAAGAAATGAATGAAGAGATTAAAGAATTGAATGATGAGATGAAAGGAAGTTAAAAATGTAATGCAACAGTAGATCACCTATATGGAGTCACAGTTAGCAGCCTTGACGCGACAGATAGCATTCTGAGAACCAGCTACGAAACCACATGGAGATGCTAGCAAAAATGCACCAACTAATAATGAGAATGAATTTGTATCAGTATTATTTCTGAATTATTTTTGATTTTTTTCAATGTGTAGCTAAACAAGATAAGACTTTTTTGGTGGTATCATTTTTATTTATACTAGTTTTATGTTTTTCTGATTAATCTAACTGTGAATCTTTGCAGGACATCTGATGTGAGACACATGAATAAATTCTGATTCAATGCCTTAAGACTCCGTAATGGTTCTTCCTATGGATGTGTTCAATCTTTACCGATCTCTACAAGATAAAAAGGAGGCTAAACTATTATTAACTTCATTATTTATGAAATATTTTATTTTGTTACTCTCTCTCTCTCTCTAAACATCATTCCTGGTCATCTTTTAGATATTTTTGGAGTTGTATGACTATCAACTCAGATTTGTGTTTGTTCATTTCTATAATTATAATTTTTATATATTTGTGAATGTGTATTGTTTTAATGGAGTGCATATTATTTTTATGGAGTGTATATTCAATTATTTACAGCCATGGATGTGTATTCAATGAACTATTTTGCGTTTGGTTGTCACATACAATGAAGTGATTGTGCTAGCTTCGAACCAAGAGAAGAACCATAAGGTAGCAGAAACTATAGGGTTGATGGACTAACACACTGAATCTAAGCGATCATAATCTTTGGTCCAAGCACATGGAGAGGAGAAAAAATGTTCTAGGAAAGCCACACGGGAGCAAGGTGCTACAGGGAGTGGTGGGGCAGGGTAGCCCCCTTATCTATTTATTTATATGTCTGTCTATCTGCCAATTTATCTATTTGTCTATCTTACTTTTTGTCTATCTATCTATCTATTTTTCTATCTATTTGTCCATCTATCTATCTATCTATATGTTTATCTATTTGTCTATATATCTATCTATCTGACTATCTATCTATTTGTCTATTTGTATATCTGTCTATCTATGTAATAGTCTTTCTATCTATCTTTTTATTCTTCTATATATTTATTTGTCTATCTATATATCTATCCATCTATCTATATGTATATATGCCTATGTGTCTATTTATCTATCAATATATCTGGAAATCTTTTTATATATCTATCTATCTATATGTCTATCTATCTATCTAACTATCTGACTATCTATCTATCTGGTTATTTGGCTATCAGTCCATCTATCTATCTATCTATATGTCAATATGTCTATTTGTCTTTATATCTATCTATCTAATTTTTTATCTATCTATTTGTCTATCAAGCTATATATCTATCTTTCTAGTTATCTATCTATATATCTGACTATCAATCAATCTATCTATCTATATATATGTCTATCTGTCTATCTATCTATCTATCTATCTAAATCTTTATCTGTCTATTTATGAATCTATCTATTTATGTGTCTACTTGCCGACCAATCTACATGTGTATCTATATATCTATCTATCTATATGTCTATTTGCCTATCTATCTATCTACCTATCTATTTATCTATCTATCTGTCAATCTATCTATCTATCTATCTGTCTGTTTATCTAACTATCTATCTTTTTATTTGTCTATATGTGTATATGTCTATCTATCTATCTGTCTATCTATCTATTTATCTATCTATCTCTTTATCTATCTATCTATCTATCTATCTGTTTATCTCTCTATCTGACTATCTATTTATTTGTCTATTTGGCTATCTGCCTATCATTCTATTTATATATCTATCTACAATATAAGAAAAGCCCAAATAGCCAAAAAAATTTTCCTAGCTATTTGGGCTTATTATGTCTTTAAAATAGATTAAAGATGGATTAATGACAGAAATATTCCCTAGCTTAAGTATTCGTTACAAAATATTAACGAGAACAAAATTTTTCTAGCAAATTTTTTAACTTGGAAATTCCCTAGCTAATTATATTTTTTCTCTTGCTAATTTTAATCATAATTAAGAATAGTAATTAATAATTTTCGACTGAATATGTACAAAAAATTCCCTAGCTAAATTAGCAAGGGGAAAATCTCTAGTTATTTTTATTCCAATGCTATTTCCACAATTTTATTTTTTTACAAAAAATTTGATTACATATTTTTAAATTTTTATATTATATTGAATAAAAACATTTACTATAAACCATTATTTATAATTTACAAAAAGTATTAGTTAATAAATTTTTCTAATACAATAGTTACATAGTTAAAACTAAAACATTACATAGGTATATATTCATTTAAAACTAAATCATCATTCTCATCATTAGCTGATGCATTTGAGCTAGCCTCTCCTCTTTGGGAACTTTGCTGAAACTCTATGTGCTACCTGTCTTTTAAAGAGCACTTACTGTGACTCCATATAAGGCATCTACATTGTTATTGCATTTGGTACTACTCATAAAAGTATTTTGAACTTCCTCAACAACATAATCATCAACACTAAAATCACAAATCAAAGTTACAATAATATTAACTAATAAAAGGCACACTCTAAACACAAAACAAAACCAAGCATACATGAAGGAAAATATTACATAATTTTTATATGTGCTGGTTGACTAGATCTAGCAGCTAAAGCATCTACAACAAGTTTATCTCCCAATTTCAAGCATTTTATCGATACCTTTTCATTTATTTTAGGGGTTGCATATACAAAACAATATTTATCATCGAGCATTTTCTAGTCCTTTATCGATGTTTCGTCTACAAATACAAACAGAGGCTTAGATTTTTTACCGAGAAGATGATGAAATATAGTTATGAAAAATAAAGAGATAAAACCAATCAACAAAATAATAAGCCAGAAAAAAAATGAACCAGTTTATTTCAAAAAAAATGAACCAATTTATTTCAAGAAATTATTTCAAAATGTTCAAACATATCAAAATAAACTATAATAAATATTGGAACATTAAAGATTTATGTAAAGAAAATATAATTTGCTTAGAGGTAGATTTAGCTATTACACACATAATCGTCAATCAAATAAACCTAATATAAAAAATTAGTTATCTGTAAAAAAACATCTAGCTAAAAATCACAAAAAATAGCTTGTACTTAGTTATCTTATTTGGCACAAAGAAGCCCATCAGTTCAATTTTATCAGTGTCTCTTACCATGAGCTTTAGACTTAGTTTAGGTTGCATTAGGACACTTCCTAATTAAATCCTTAGCGATAGCCAATAGCCAGCAAGCATTTTGTAAATCCAAATATACAATCTACTCTCCACAAATACCAACACTCATTTTGTGATTAACATCCAAATCCACAGACTGTCTGAGTGGCAAAATACATGGATATCAAGCCTATATACCTAGTGTGCAACATCAACATCCACACAATGCAAATGCATTATATCACACATGCATGAAGTATGTATACAAATCAGTGCATATAATCAATCCAAGCATACCATGGTGATTCATGATTTTGGTACTTGTAATGATTTATCATGAACATCCATATTAATACTTTGAGCATGAGTAGGATCTTCACCCATTTTTATAATTGTGGTACCTACTTGACTTTACATGATGTCATATAGACACAGATATCTACTATATAATTTATATAGAAAATGCCATATATAGTAACTCAATTTTATTACTAGAACTAGTAAGCCAAGTCTTATGAGAGAATATATAATACCTAGGCAAAATATGAATTTGGAAAAAAAAACACCAGAATCAAAACACACACTTTTGCATTAAGATAAATGATGAAGAGTAAGGGTAGAAAGTGTATTTCAAATCAAAAAAAAATCTCATAGCTGAAGGAAATCTCTCTTACTCGACTATTAGGTTATGATGTATCCATGTCGGAGAGAGAAGCGGAGGTGCTTGATGCTAGTCAGGGTTGTCTTGCTCTAGACAACTAGATAGTGTTTTTGTAGTTTTAAATTCTCAAAATGTTTAATTTTTCATTATCAAAACATTAATTAAACAATAAATATATAAAAAACATAAAGACTCAACTTTTTTTTAAATTATCAAATTATTTTCAACTAGTTCATGTGCGTGTAGCAAGGCACACATGAAAAAAACACCTTACAATTTTTAATTATTAAATTAATTAAACAATAAATATATAAACAACTTCAAAAATTATATTTTTGGCCTTCCAACAAGAACAAAATCAAATGGCTACAAAATTTGTAAACTTCATATAGCAAGGCACACAAAAAAATTATTGGTCTTCAATCCCCTCTCCTAAAAGTTATAAACACTCTTTATGTTTATATATATATATATATATCATTTATCATCTACTTCTAAACTTGTTAAATCACATTATAATCACTCATCACAAATATATATAAATTTATCAAAAAGTATAAAAGATCTTGGAAAAAATTAAATAGCTGATAAAATGGGTTTAACTAGCAAAATCATGGAGCTTCTGATGCTAGTTTTGGAAAATAACTCTGATTGTTTGATATTCTGCAAATGAAGACAACATAATTTGAAAAATAAGATTGTGTTTAACAACATTTTGAAAGTTGTAAAAAAAGTATTTTTGGAGTATAGGAGCATGAAGATCAGGGTTCACTTCAGAAGACCTTCCATTATCCAAATGGTCAAGATCAAGAACTCAATGGCATTAGGAACATCAAAGAACTCATCAGAGATATCATTAAGAGAGACTAAGTTGGTGAATTCCAGAGTTGATTTTTCTACCTCACCATCATCCCCACTTACAGGATCTTCAACTTTCATAGCATTAATTTTAATTTCACGCAAGAAGACATTTTTTTGCATATTTCCAAATAAAAATTTAGAATGATAGTTCCCTGACTTTGCCCAAAACAACTCTCTCAATGTGGAAAATGGTAGTATTTAATCAAAAAAGTAATGTGTGAGTGCAGAGAAATGAGCCATTTTTGCTACTTGCAACACTTTCAAGCATACGAATAGTTATGAAACATACCGCTGATGGACGAAGATATAGTTTCCAAAATCTCTAAATTAAAATCTCAATGAGTCATATTTCATTAAAGTTAGATACATTCTAATACATTAATAGAATCTATCACACATGCAAAGAATGATTAGAAAAATGGTAGCTTGTATAAGCTCTTCTAATGCTTCCTCATGCCTATTTACTCTTTAGGTTGTGTTTGATTGGATAGAGTTGAAGGGGGATATGATTTGATTATATTAAAAGAAGCTAGAATTAATAATATCATTTCAGATCTAAATATCTAAGAATTAGCATGGAATATACTTAGACATAAAGATTTACAACACTTATTTTACACATTTATAAGACAATCACTATAAATGAGAGATTTCCTAAGAATTTATAGTAATTTATAAGTAGCTCCAATTATAATTGATATATTTTCAAATCCAATTTTCAAATTCTTGTGGAATTCAAATAATGGATGAATATGTTCTTCCATTTGGTCTTCAATTTCATGACTTATTCAAATGTTCAAATAGATATATTTTTCTATCTAATAAGATATAACATCTTTATGTGATGACAAAAATTTGTCCAAACTCTAAGAACAATAAGTCTCAAATTCAAGATTTAGCATGCACGATCTTTGCAATCTTTTGAGGTAAGACTGTCAAGATAAGATATTGGTACACTTTATTTTCTTATCTAGCCTTCATATTTAAAATGCTTACATATATTAGGATAAGATAAGATAGATATGAAGATCACATTCACACCCAACTACACAAGGCGCTCTCTTTTACAAGATTTATAAAAAAAGATAAATATCTCGATTAATTATACTCAGTAACTTTGAAGAGACCGTGTTAGAATAGACTATGTAATATAAAAATTTCTCAAGCGATCAATCATCTTAATATATTTTTCTCTCATAAAAAAATTTAACTTAAAGGTTATTATGAAAACCAATATTAGTATTTATATAATTACACAACACATTTGTAAAAGATAATATATGCAATGAAAATAATATACCAAAATACCTATATGCAACCCCTCATCCTTCTAATCCTACCACTCAAAGATTAATAAATATTAGTTTAAGCTAACATCCAATATAGAGTCAATCATCTTTATATCATAGTTCATTAGCATTTTCTTGTGAATTAAGGCGAAAGTAAAACATTAGGTTGAGATTGCTCTAAACAAACAACATTTACAGCTAAAGTTACAAAAAAGGGTAGCCTATGTTACTTTTAAGGCCTACTCTAATGTAGCCCTATTGTGGAGCACATTTCTTTTGAATCACCGAATGATATAGAATAACTACCAAGACTCTTGCTCTCGGCGAAAACTCGGTGATAACTCGGCGAAAACTCTCCTACAGTTTTCTCTAGATTTCTCTCTCGCGATTTACCTTAAATAAACTGTTATGTGAATTGCTTCGTGAATTGCTGTTTGATTTAAGTTCTCTCGCGTTTTCTATAACGTTTTTATCTTGCGAATATCTTGTATAAACTGTTAATGTGGATTGTTGGGTGAAATATCGTGTAAACTACTTTGTGAACTACTATTGTATGTTATATTTGCAAAGTGTTATTATGAGTAACTGCTAGTTTTATGCAACGAAGTGTTCCTTGATTCTCTCGCGAAATTAAGAATATATATAATAAGGAAAACTGTTATGGGCATGAAGCAATACGGGCGAGCAGGAACAACATCACATGTATGAAATATTAAGCTAAATTAGAAGACAGAAGCCTTGGTTCTCTCGCGAAAATCCTCTCACGATTTTCCTGTGTATTTTCTCTAGCTTTCTGGAGTAAACTGTTCTGCAGACAGTTGTGGGACTTACTGTGCAAATTGCTTTGTGATTCACTGTTCGATAGTGTATAGTTTATGTGTAATTGCTAGATTGTGCAACTAAGAAGGAAGAACACTCCACTACAGTTCAAACCAAGTCCAAATCAAGATGAGTATGGAAAAATCTGACTTATGTTTAAATAATAAGTTTTTTGCCTCGATGGTAAAGGGAACCGTGCCGATTTCACGAATCCAAGGGAACAAAAACGGGCTCCCGGCCATCATCTTCTCTGCTGAGGAATCTCGAAGGCTCTTAGAACCTTTCGAATACATGCTTGTTGGTAAGTTCTCTCACGGCAGGCCTCGTGCGATTGGAGTTCAGAAATTCATTGACAATTTAAAGCTCAAGGGGAAGGTGAAATTTGCTGATTTCGATGCCAAGCATGTCGTGCTCCAATGCTCTCTACTAGAAGATCAATATCGTCTAAGGCAGCGTGGATTATGGAAAGTTGATGGCTTCCCCATGCGTATACTGAAGTGGACAAAGGAGTTTACTCCTCTTGAAGAGCCGCATATAGCTCCGGTATGGTTTACATTGCCTTTTCTGCCACTTCATCTCTTCTCTGAATCATCTTCATCGTGTTTGGGTAAGCCCATGTTAAGAGATGAAGCCACAAGAACCATGTCTAGGCCGAATAAAGCACGTGTATGTGTCGAGCTAAACCTCTTAACTAAACCGCCTGATAAAGTATGGATAGGTAGTGGGGAAGGGGAACAGGCCGAGGGGTATTGGCAAACTGTCGTCCCCGAAAGCCTCCCTCCCTACTGTACAAAGTGTAAGAGGCTCGGGCATGATATTTTATCGTGCAAGGTGGGGAAAGAAGACGGGCAACAACATGAGGGAGGAGGTAGGAAGGAGATGCAATGGGTAAGGAAAGAGGAGACTTCGGTTCTCAAACAAAATATCCAGCCGAAGGGAGATCTGAATAATGGAATAATTTCAAGCATCCCTCCAGATTATCCAAATATTACCCAGGATGAAGGAACCTTGAAAGAGCCGAACTTGGGGATAGAGAATGAGGTTAGCTTAAATAAAGGATGGGAGGAGGTAAAACACAAGAGAAATATAAAAAAAACATCTAAAACAAGAATTGTATTGAAATAAAGACTTGATGATTATGCGTGGATAGACGAGGATCTTTTGGATTTTCCTAAAGAAGATTCGGTAATTTTCAGTTCCCCTTCAAGTCATATGGGGGATGTATCTCAAGAAGAGCCTGAGGCAAAAGCAAAGGACGATATATATATTTATAATGAAGATTGGGAGAATCTTTCAAGAACCCAATCCATGGAGGCCCTAAAACAAATGGCCATGGTGCTCGGAAAATAGGTAAAATATAAGGAGATTAGGTATGAAATTCCTCACACTCCTAAAACAGCAAGAAATTCAAAGAAATATGCTAACAGCCCTTATGAATCTAAGCGTACAACTCGAGCTCAAGCTAAATTAGTTTTTAATGGATAGATGCCTATATTGGAATGTTAGGGGGGTATCTAATAGCCCCACGATAAATAGGTTAAGACTTTTAATTAAAGAACATAAAATCTCACTACTGATTATTGCAGAACCAATGGTTCTGCAAGATCAACTAAATAAATATAGAGAAATTTTAGGATTTAATATGGCGTATGCTAATCTAAATAGTAAACTCTGGATTTTATGGCACAGTAAATTGAAAATTGAAATAATAAAAGATACTGTACAAATAGTACATTTCAAATTAGATAAGAGCACAAATCAAATAATCTCAGCAGTTTATGCAAAAAATGACAAATAATCTAGGTTGGCTTTATGGGAAGAAATGAAAGATATAGCAAGTAGAAATTTACCTTGGATTATAGGAGGCGACTTTAACATAATTAGAAGCCCTCAAGAAAAGAAGGGTGGCAAACCACAGGATAAGGTAGCCATGAAACAATTTAATGATACAATAGCCATTACTAATCTAATGGAAATTGATTTCACCGGTTCAAGATATACCTGGTGCAACAATTGGAAAAAAAGAGGAGTTATCTGTGTTCGACTGGATAGGATTATGTGTAACATAAAGTGGGTCACCTCACAAGGGATTACGGGGCTTAGACACCTAAATAGAACTTGCTCTGACCATAGCCCCCTGCTTATCACGATTCAAAGTAATCAGGGTAATACATCTAATTTTAAATTTCAAAATATGTGGGTAAAGTATGCGAGCTTTGCAGGACTCATCAGAGAGTCTTGGAAAGAACCAGCAGAGGGTAAACCGATGCAAGTTCTATCAATTAAACTTTTGAGGCTAAAAGCTTGTTTAAAAACATGGAATAAAGAGGTTTTTGGAAAATTAAACCAAGAGCTAAAAAACTTAGAAGAAAAAGTAGCCAAGCTGGAAGAAGATTTTGACTCCACGAATAACAATGAAACTCGGATAGAATTAAGTAAGGCTAAAGGAGAACTGAGATTGAAATTACACATGGAAGAAATTTATTGGAAACAACGAGCAAAAATAAAATGGTTAAAGGATGGGGATCGCAATACTAAATTTTTTTATAATATGTCTAAAATAAAATATCAAAAAAATAAAATCAAAGGTCTAATAAATAAAGAAGGAAAATGGGTAGAAGAGGAAAAGGAAATAGGTGCTCGCTTTAAAAATTTCTTTGAAAATCAACTATGTAGTCAGTCATGTAGGACAGATAATTCTCTAATGCAAGAGATTAGGGTGACCATTACAGAAGCTCAAAACCAATTAATGGAATTGATCCCAGAAGAACCAGAAGTCAAAGAAGCTGTCTTTAGTCTGGATAAAGATAGTGCTGCAGGACCTGATGGTTGGAATAACTATTTTTATAAGGTAAACTAGAACACGATTAAAACTGAGCTAGTCCCTGCAATTGCATGTTTTTTTGTAGGGGTGGAAATCCCAAAATCATGGGCAAAATCTTATATAGTACTAATTCCTAAAAAAGAATCACCACAGAAATGTGAGGATTATAGACCAATAAGTTTATGTAATGCTATGTATAAAATATTGGCCAAAATATTACAAAATAGGCTAAGCTTAATTTTACCTACAATAATATCTCAGGAACAAACTGGCTTTGTTAAAAACAGATTAATGATTGATAATATAAAACTTGCATCAGAAATGATGAAAGAAATAGGTGGTAAAGCTAGAGGAAAAAACTTAGTGGTCAAACTAGATCTATCGAAAGCCTTCGATAGAGTGGAATGGGATACCCTTTGCTTTGTGTTAAGAAGTTTCGGCTTCTCTGAGCTGACCATAGATTTAATTTATAGATGTATTTCAAGCACCTGGTTAAGAGTCTTGGTAAATGGTAAGTTAAGTGAGGAATTTAAACCAAATAAAAGTTTAAGGCAAGGGGATCCGTTATCCCCCCTTCTTTTTGATATATATATAGAACTATCAATACGAAACTTGAATAAGAAAATATCCGAAGGTAAAATAATGTCATTCAGATAACCAAGGAATACACCCAGAATTGGTTGTTTAGACTACGCAGATGACTTTATAATATTTACTAATGCTAGCACAAAGTCTTTAATGATTCTTAAGGATCTTCTGCAAATATTTGAAAAAGAGATAGGCCAAATGGTTAATAAAAATAAATGTCAGTTTATGCTTGCAAAAAATGCAAAACCAAAGTTAGCAGATAAAATAAAAAATATTACAGGTTTTGCGGAAATTAAAGGGGCATTAATGTATCTAGGTTGCCCGATATATGATGGGAGGTTAAAGGAAGAATATCTAACCAACCTTCAAGACAAATTAAGAATGAAAATAGCAGGATGGAAAGAAGAGCTCCTGGATTTGGGGGGAGGATTACGTTGCTTTCACATGTATTACAAAGCACACTCACACACATATTATCAGTGATACATCCCCCTAAAAAATTTATTAAAAAACTCGAATCAGAAATAGCAAACTTTTTATGGGGTAAAAAACAAGGCATAAATAAACTACACTGGAAGGACTGGAAAAGTATTTGTTATCCGAAAGAGGAAGCAGGCTTAGGTCTTATGAGCCTCCAGGACTCAGCAGCTGCTTGGGACTGCAAAAGCTGGTGGAAACTTAAAGAAAGCAATAATCTATGGGCTAAATATATGCGGGTAAAATATTTAGATAATAAAAATAAGACTTCTAAGAAAGCATCGAACATAGAGGTGTCAAACGTGCTGGGCCGGCCCAGCCCAGCACGTTCTTAAACCGTGCCCGGGTTAAGAAAATCCCGTGCCGTGACGTGCCGTGCCTGGCATGAGCCGTGCCGTGCCTGGCCCGGCAAGGCTCGTGCCTTGGCACGGCACGCCGGCACGGGTCCATCCCGTGCCGGTTCATGCAGGCACGCATGCACTGGCGGCGTGTCACGTGTGGCGTGGCGTGAGTCGTGACCCGTCCGGCCGTCCCCCCCCCCCCCCCCCAGTAAAAAGACCGCGGGTCGGGTCTGATTGGACCCGACCCGCGGTCCAGACTGCCGATACCCGACGCCCATTACCCATAGAACCGATCCGAGCAATTCCAACGGCAAAAAAAAAAATTCAAACTTCACCGATTTTCAGCCCTTGGATTCACCTCCAACGGCTAGGGGGCAGAATCCAATGGTCCTCGTGATTCTGCCCCTTAAAAATCTTAAAAATTCAAAAAAATAATAAAAAAATATCTTTTTTTATAAAAAAAACATTCTTTAGCCTATAAATTCTACCCCCCTCCCTATAACATTTATATTTTTAAAAAACATAAAACCTCTCAATACTTTCTCTCTCTTACATAAACCGTGCATCTCTCTCTCGGGCCTCGTGATTTTGATTTCGGCTTGGATTTTCGTGAAACTCAACTTGAGTTTTGAACATCAGAGCTTCATGCGTTGCACCTTGCACGTGACTGACCTCATTGCTTTTACCGGGTAATATATTTTATGTTTTTTTTGTACTTTCTCTCTCTAAAGATTCTCTCTCTAGAAAAACTTACGAAAAATAAAAAATGACAAATACACCTAACACGTATTTAAATTTGGAAAATGAAAATGTTAGTGTTACACAGACGTCTGTGGCTCCTGAAACTTTGGTTTCTCCTGTCGTCTCAACCCAAAGTTCTAAAAAACAAAAAACTAGGAGGACTTCTGTAGTTTGGACACATTTTAAAATTATAACACAAGTAAATGTTAGGGGTGAGGAACTTGAAATGGCACAGTGCAAATATTGTATGAGACTTTTAACATGCAAGAGTACATGTGGGACTTGGCACCTCAAGAGGCATGCTGAAATATGCTCCAAAAAACATGGACCCTTAGATCCTAGGCAAACCCAACATGGCACTACATTTTTTGAGACTGGATCGAGTTCAATCTCAAAGTTTACTCCCTTCGTATACTCCAGCGAGTTGGGTAGGGACGGCATCGCCAGGCTCATCACATTGATGGGTCTTCCGATCAGATTTTCGGAAGATCCGAGGGTAGTGCGCATCATGCAGACTTATTTTCAGCCATCCTATCATAGTATTCCTAGATCCACATCTTGGAGTGACATACTAAAGATATATAAGTTAGAAAAACAAAAAATAATTAAGGAATTTTTGGCATTTAGTGGAGTGGTGTCCGTGACGTCCGATATATGGAGATGTCACGATGATTCTTCTTATGCATGTCTCACGAGTCATTATGTAGATTCTAACTGGACAATCAATAAAAAAATATTAGGATTCACTGAGATTCTTCATCCTCATGATGGCCCGGCCATTTTTGAGTGTATGATGAAAATATTTAGGGAATATAAAATTCAAAATAAAATTTTTAGTGCACTTTCAATAATGCTGCGAATAATGGAGTAGCGATCAATATGTTTGTTAGGAATATTAGAGATGCACCATTAGGAGAGATCTTTCATGTCAAATGCATGTGTCATGTTATTAACCTGATAGTTCAAGCGGGTATGAAGGTCTGTTCCCCCGCGTTGGAAAATATACGTAATACACTCAAGTATATTCACACTCCTCACAGACTACAAGAGTTTGGTAATCTCTGTTTGTCTACGAATCTTAAGAAGAAGAAATTCCAATCAGATGTGAGACATCGTTGGAATTACACGTATCTGATGTTGGAATCATGTGTTGGATACGAACACTTGATATCCGACTACGTCAATAGTAAGAGTGGCGAACTTATTATTGACGACACTGACTGGGCTTCAGGAATTTCATAAATGAAATTCCTGAAGATATTTTATGACACGACGAACATGTGTTCGTCGGTTTATACGCCCACCACTTGCATTGCACTCCGTTGCATATGCAACATTAGTAGCATGTTTAGGAAGTATCGAGCGGACCCGACGCTTAGCCATATGGTTGTAGAGATGGAGACTAAGTATCTGAAGTACTGGTCCACCATTCCATCTCTTTATTGCCTCGCAGCATGCATGGACCCTAGGGCTAAGGTGGAAGGGGTTGAAAACACCCTGACTTTCATTTCCTCGTGCATGAACCTAGAAGAGCCACCTGAAGGGTTCATTTACGGGAAGTTGACAGACCTGTTCACATACTACGATACTATGTATGCTGGTGGTGGTGGTGAGACTGTGAGTATGGACATTGATACCTTGTTCGGAGATGACGATTATTCCATTAACCTAGCGAGGGGGAAACGTAGGGGTGAACCATCAGATAGTAGCGAGCTGTCTCGGTACTTAGATACCGATTACTACTCAATCCTATCACCTTCTGATAATAAGAATCTTGATTTATTACAGTGGTGGAAATCATATGAGTCCGCCTATCCCGTGCTATCTAGGATGTCACAGGATCTACTGACTCCTCCGGTGTCGAGCGTTGCATCAGAGTCTGCTTTTTCTGTTGCAGTGAATGTGATTTCGGATAGGAGATCGAGATTACGTCCAGATATGGTTGAGGCCTTGGCATGTTTGAAGGATTGGGAGGAATCGAGATTTAGCATCAGTGATCGTGCTGAAGCTGGGACTGTGACAGACACTGCAGTCGCATCCACATCCACTACGATGACAGAGGAGCTGATTGCCGATGATGATGATCCATATGATACTGATCTTGATGTTGCGGCTGATGATTCTCATGATATGCCGCTTGACGATTGATGCTCATCTGCTCTTTTTTTTCGATGTTTTTTTATTTATTTTATTTATACGCTTTGTTTTTACTTTGTACCATACGTTGAGTTGAAACTTATACTTGTTTTGTTCGGACTATTGGTTTCAAAAGCATGATTTGTAATTTTTCATGTGTAGTTTAATTTTTTTTTTATTTTAATTTTTACTAACTTAATGTATTTATTTATTATTTTACGATTTAAATTTTATTTTAAAAATTAATAACTTTAAATTTTAATATATAATTAATAAATTATAATAATAAAAAAAGCTAAACTTAATTGAATTTGATAAAAAAAAATTTTTCTAATATTTGTTTGTTTTATTTAATTTTAAATTTTATAATTTTTACAAAAAATTATATTTTTTAATTATTACTAATACTCTATAGTCTATACGGTTACTTAATCAAAAAATTTACAATAAAAAAAAATTCTAATCTGCCATTAGCCCGTGAGGCCGTGACCGTGAGGCCATGACTCATGAGTCATGAGCCATCTGGCATCGGCATCCCGCATCTGCCTGTCCGTCAGGCGTCAGGGGTTAGCCCGTGCTGCCTCCCGGACCCCGGTTGACCCTGTCCCCTGTTGCGGCTCCCACCTGCCCGGCCGTGCCGCCTGGCCTGTATGGCCAAGACGTGCTCGAGCGGGCCCGGCATGGCACGGCATGGCCTTCTCGTGCCTACGGGCCGTGCCGTGCCCACCTATATACTAACCGTGCCGTGCCCGGCACGGCACGGTAGCACGATCGTGCTCGTGAAAAATGGGCAGTGCCGTGCCGGGCCAGCCCGTTTGACACCTCTAATCGAATAGTTGGAAGTCAATGGAAAAACAAAAAGAGATAGTAGACTCACACTCTATACTAAAGAAGAGTGGCTGGAAATGGACATTAACACCACAAGGAAACTTTTCCCTCAAATCGGCAAAAGATTTGGTCAGAAAGAAAAAACCAGTTCAAACTCTATTTAAATGGGTATGGCAAGAAAATGTCCCGCAAAAAATACGCTCCTTCACATGGAAGGCATTATTGAATGCTATATCGGTAGATAGAAATGTACAAAAGAAAGGGATAAACATGGCTTCAAGATGCGAATGCTATTCTCAAGCGGTTGAAACAACTGATCATTTGCTTACGAATGGTCCCATTGCAGCAGAAATATGAAGAGAGATGGAAGGGAAAAAAAGAATATGTAAAATAGAAGATGGATTAATAGATAAAGTTAAAAAATGGGAAAAAGTAAACATGAATAGCCCCGCCAGGAAATGGCTTAATCAGAAACTGCCGCATCTAATTATTTGGTGCATTTGGAAATCTAGAAACAAAAGTAAATATGAAAATATAAGGATGAACTTAACAGAAATTATAAAAGATATTAGAAAGGAGATATATAATATATCATTAATAAAACCGATACTAATACATGATTTGAAACAAGAAAAGAAGCTTGAGAATAAATGAGATCTCACATACAAAGTGTTAAAACAGCAATGGGCTAAATGTATACAGTAGAATGCTCCGCCGGTTGGCAAACTTTCACTTAATACGGATGGGAGTTTTAGCAGGGACACTGGAATAGTAGGAGGATGCAGGGTAATAAGAGATCATAAAGGGACAGTACAGAGAGCATTTACCAGATCTAGTAGGGCATCCTCGGCTTTAGAATCAGAAATTAGAGCATTAAAATCAGGGTTAGAGATATGTAAGCAGCTAAACTTTAAAAACATTGAAGTTCAGTGAGACTCAAAATTAATAGTTGATACGGTAATTAATAAGAAAATATTATGGAGGTATGAAGAGGATCTAGAAGTTATTCTTAATCTTTTGGAAGAATTGAAGGCCTCAATAATACATATATATATAGAGAAGCCAATAATCTAGCGGACTGTCTATCTAAAATAGGCACCACCAGAGGAAATATAGATTATAATGAGAAATTCATGCCAAATAAACTAAAGGGAATAGCATATTTAGATAAAATGGGTTTTCTTTATATTAGAACAAATAAACAGACCACAAAGATATGACATAGTCTCATCTATTTGCTGGATTGTGCGGGAATTCATTTGCAGAGAATTTCTATCTCACAATTAACTGGAATGGAAGGATGGAGATTGAGCCAAATGGATATATATGAAGGAGATCCCATTGTAGAATATATTAATTCTGTATTTTGGCAGAATGGTGCATAGCTATTCTGTATGGTTGTTAAAATAATATGTATGTAATTTAGAATTTCTGCATACTCAAAATATGTGCTAATTCCGCATTTTGGCAGAAGTCAATAACCTCTGCAGAAAGGATGTATTTTGATTTTCTTTGCAGGATAATATGTATTCTGTCATTTCCTTGCAGAATGTTAAAGGGGAGAAATCGTTAACACTGTGGAGCTTGCCTTATGTTGTATTAGTTTAATCAAGAATAAGGGTAGTAGGGTGTCAAGTTCTGGTAGGCACGGTTGTTGTTTTTTTTTGTTTTCTCTTTGGTTTTATTCTAGGATCAACAATGAATACACGAGGAAGGAAGACCGCTGGAATCTTGTGAAGATTAGAGCCAGACGCACAGGGGAAAGGAGAGATAGAGGTTCGTCCATATGGGCAGCACAAATCTATAGTGGATGCTGCTGCTAAAGAGCCTCCAGTGAGGATGCTGCTGCTATCTAAAACTAGCGAAAGAGTCTACAGGGATGCTGCTAAAACTGCTTCCATAAATATGCAGTGACAATATCAAATAAAGAGCCTTCACTGCGTACATATCATGGAAAACTTGTTGCTGCCTGTTGCTGCCAAAGCCTGTTGCTGTCAGGATAACTCCTGCTGTTGCTGTCTGTTGTTGTCTGTTGATGTTAGGATTAGTTGCTGTCTGTTGCTGCCAAAGCACATGTAGAGTGCCCCCTGTTGCTATCAGGAGAACTCACGCTGCTGAGACGAATATAACCACTGGAGTGGAAAGACTCCCTGCTGTTCAATGTCATATAATAAGGAAGATTCATACAGAGAGCGGTTACTGCTTTAACTAATCCTAAGGAAAAGATAGTTTCTCTGAATTATTGGCTAGGGTATTGGTCTATAAATAGTATGTCTTTTAAGTTTTCTGATGTTGTAAAGGTCTTCCTCCGCCTACAAGTGAGGGATATGTTTTCTTTAATAAATGTTAAAAGCCTTTTAAAAAAAACTACCAAGACAACCAAAATAGAGATAACAAATTCACAAAATAATTGTTAAAAATTTCCATGAAAAATCAAAATTTCATTTATGCATTACTACACCATCAATTCCATCTCTTCCCTTCGCCAATATTGCCACATCAATAGATGTCTTGGTTTTATACCCCTACAACTGGAGGGTCTAGTTAATTAACTAATGCAAATGACAGATTATACAAACCAAACTTGAGATTAAGAAAACCCAAAAACATATACACACAGTACATTATGGTTTGAGTTATAGCTAAAATAACAAATTAAATGCAAACTAAAAGACCACTTAGCAAATAAGTTAAATTCAACCAAAAGGATAATTAACACATTTAAAGAATGTTTGGTAAATTACTTGAATTAATAAATAAAATTTTTTTATTTATTTATTATCATTATAACTTATGAATGTAAATATACTAAGTAAATAACTCTATAAATTTTATGGTGATTCTATCAAGCAAAATTATGTTGGTAGAGATATAGCTTATTTTTTTAACTCCACAACTCATCAAGCAACAATTGTTCATCTTACCAGGGAAGCCATTCATTGTACAACTGCTTGTTAATAGTATCGTGTGCCAATCAAGCTCCTCAACCATGCTGCCTCTATAGAAATAGAAGTCCCAATTACCAAAAAAATACAGATCAGTTTTCTATCAAGAAGTTAAGAAAGTTTTAGGAAGATGAGAAATTATACAAACGAACCTTACCCATATCTTGAAGAACCTAAAGAAATGAGAGTTTGGAAAATGGATTCGCAAGTCCCATCAAAAACACCAACAACCATTATAGAAGAATGATCATCTCAATGCTAACAGCAAAATTTCTAGCTTTGAAAGATGAAGCAAACAAGCTGCAAGCCATAGTTCTCAGAACTTAAACTTACTCTGCCATGACTACCACAATCCTTTGCTTCCATGAAAAGTCACAACCCTATAATATTTGGTGCTAATACTTAGCATAAATTAAATTCATAGCCACATTTTAAACACACTAAGGAGTTTGAAAAAAGGCTAGATATTACCATTCTGACAACCAAATATTTTCCAATGAGAGAGTGCAATCACATCGAATGTCATTGCATCTGTGTGAAATGTCGTGAAATAGTTTATACTTCTTTTATGGATGAAGAAGACTTGTATAGCATAATAATGATTCATACCTTAAGTTGATCATTATGATTTAAAGTGCTGTATAGCATGAAAATGAAGAATATATGTTAATAGAAGATGAGGATGAGAATCATCAAACAAGCAAAAAACTTTCAAGGAGTTTGGAGAGAGATGAATCAGTACTCCCATGCGCTTATTTTGTATTAACAGTTACTCTGCCATTACCAGTGACACGGATGCACGAGTCTATTATTGTGCTTTTAATTGGTTCCTAATATAATGCTTTGATTAGCCATGTTGATGAAATAAAAATGCAACCAAAACTATGGAGCCATGAATCTGAAAAGAAGACAACTAATTTTCTATAAAATTTATAATATCTGCCAAACTTACATAAATATCTAAGCATTTAACAAGCAACATTACCACATTTTTTTGAAATGGGTAGTGACTTGATACACTTGAGATTTCATTCGCAAAGATAACAAAAATGGTTTTAGTGCTTGAATGTCTTGCCCTAGCATTTTTATTTCAAGAAAACTCAAATAAAAAAAATGTATGTAAATATATAGAAAAAAAAGAGACAAATTAAAAAGCAAACTAAAATTATAATAATTTATTAATTTAAATTAAAAAAAATTAAATACAATTTTATTTAACCATAAATGATATAATTTCGCCGATAAAAAAATTTATGGTTAATAGGTAATGAAATTTTAAAGGTTATTTTTTGTAATATTATTTATTAATTAATGAAATTAATTTTAGAAATAAAAAAATTTATTAATCTTTATAAAAATGAAGAAGAAAAAATATTACTAATAACCTTGAAAACTATTAATTGGTAATTAAATTTTTATATTATTTCATTAATTTAAAAACATATTAATAATATAACCATAAATAAATTGTAAAAATGTATAACTATACAAAAATTATAACATTTAATTTTATTTATTATTTATGGATACATTTTTAATATTATTTCATAAATAAAAAAATAATTTGAGATTTTAAAAAAGTATTTCATATATATATATATATATATTATGGTAACCAATTTTTAAGAATTCATATTATTTTTTTGAATATAATATGATATATTTTAAAGGCATAAAATTTTATATTATTTGATTTAATTTATAATTTATAAAATTCCTAATATTACTTGAAGTGAGAAAATCATTAAAAAAAGTTATATTTATTATTTTAATAAAAATATAATATTAAAAGCTAATAGTAAAAATCCTACTCAATTCTTTAATTCTTATAAATTTTTGTAGGGTCAAAAAATAAAACTTGATTTCAAATCAACTTAGGAGAAATTTTAATTTTTTTTCGAATAAAAAAATATCATTAGTAATATTTTAAATAACTCTTTCTAAACCCTTAAAACACTTGAAGTGTTCTATTAATTACCACACAAGATATTATTTTTTAAATCAACAAATTTTTTTGATTCAATTAAAATATCTATGTATTTATCTTAAAGTTTTAATTTATTTTTTTTAAAATTTTATGAAAAATATGCAATTTTTTTTATAATTCAAAAATTTTAAATCTTTTAGTAATTATTTTTTTAAAAGTTTCCTATAATCATAAAAATAATTTTTTTAACTTTAAATAATATGAATATTTACTTGTTTATTCATTAATTGAAATATTTTTGTAAATATAATTTATTTTATGGTATAATTAATTATTTTAGCTTTTTATTAGTAGAAATTTTTATATATATTCATTTATTTATTAAAATATCTTTAAAAATGATTTTAATTATAAAATTAATTATTTAATTTTTTTTATTACAAATTTTTAAATTTAATAATTAACATGACTTTTATTAACATAATGAAGCATTATATTTTTTTAAATCTATGATAACTGCTAGGTTAATGCACAACGCTAAAATGTCTTCTTTCTACTTATCGAAAAATTGTAGCTGCTAATTATTTTTTGGACCATTTTACATCTTTTTTAGATGACTCTACTTTTAAGAATACATCACAGAAACTTAGTACAATTCATTAGATATTGTCAAGATAGAGGCTGTATGCTTGTTTATGAGTTCATGCCCAATGGAACATTGAAGGAACATATTTATAGTAACTCATATCGTATATATAGTTCAATATATATCAACTGAGGCAGTCATTAATGCATGTAACATTGATCGACCAGTTCACTAATATAGAAATTATCAATTGGATCATGTGGCTCGATATTGCAGAAGATGCTGCAAAAGGAGTTTTTAAAAAGTTCTTATTAGTGTTTGATTTTTTGCAAGCATATGCTATTAATAGGTGCATGGTCCAATGTTTAGAGATGGCATGAGATGTGGTCCTGTAGACATGCAGCTGTGGGGCATAACTGCCTAGAAGTGCATAGTGTGTGTGTGGTGCAGTGAATGTGCATGTGTGTTTGATGTACTAGACGTGCACCATGTGTATGTTTGATGTAGCCATGGTGTAGTGTGTGCAACAAGTGGGTTGTGTTCATTTCATTCTTTTTTTATATGTATCAAAGAGAGTGATTTTCTAAGTAGAATCAAGTGAGTAAAAACTATATAGTTGTTATGAAAGTGGCCACTACTTTGGTGGTTCCATAACAAATTGACTACTATAGTGAATGTTACAAATTAAGTGTGTAATGGAAAATATAATATTTAAATTATTTATACCTAGCACAACTTTTTTATATTTTATTTTATCACGGTAACTCTTGGAGAAACATATAACAACTGCTTCTATGCCAGTTGAGGGTTTTCATAGACATTTTGATAACTCCTTTGAATGAAGAAATGTAGGAAATGAAAGAAGTGAATGATGTGATGAAAGAAATGAAGAATGCAATGCAATAGCATATGACCTATATAGAGTCATAGTTAGTGGCCTTGGCGAGACAGAAAGCACAATGAGTTCCAGTAGAGTACCCACGTAAGAGATCCTAGCACAAATGAACCATCTAATGATGAGGATGATGATATAGTTTTAAATGAATATATACCTATGTTTTATTAATTAAAAATAATGGTTTATAGTATATGGTGTTTTTCAATTTAAAATAAAAATTTAAAAATATGTAATCAAATTTTTTGTAAAAAAATAAAAATTGTCAAAAAAGTTTTGGAATGAAAATAGCTAGGAATTTTTCCCTCGCTAATTTAGCTAGGGAATTATATATATATATATATTCAGTTGAAAAATATTAATTACTACTCTTAATTATGATCAAAATAAGCAAGGGAAAAAATATAATTAGCTAGGGAATTTTCATCGTTCAAAAATTTGCTACGGAATTTTTTTTCATTAAATATTTAAATAAGCACTTTAGCATGAGATAATTTCCATCATAAATACATCATTATTCTATTTTAGTGACAAACTAAGCCCAAATAGCTAGAGTACTTTTTTTAACCAATTGGGATTTTTTGTAGTGATAGACAAATAAACATATAGACATACAGATAGATATATAGATAGACATATATAAAAATAGATAGACAAACCATTAGATAGATAGATATATAGATAGATAGACACATAATCAGGTAGGCAGACAATGAGGCAAGCATGCAGACATACAGATACATGGAAATATAGATAGACTGAAAAATAAACAAACAGATGGACAAATAGATAGATAGACAAAAAGATATGCAATTTGATATACATATTGATAGATATATTTATAGATAGATAGATTGATTGATTTATTGACAGATTGATAGATAGATTGATAGACATATTGATAGATAAATTGATAGACCAATAGTTAGATAGATAAATAGATAGACATATATATAGACAAATATATAGACAAATAGATAGACAAATAGATAGACAAATAGATAGATAGATAGATAGATAGACAGATTGATATACAAATAAAAAGACAAATTGATAGACATAAATATAGATAGATAAATTGATAGATTGATAGACATATTGATAGATGATTTGATTGACAGATAGATAGACAGATAGATAGATAGATTAATTGATTATTAGATAGATAGATAGATAGATAGATATATAGACAAATATATAGATTGATAGATTGATTGATAAATAGATATATAGATATATATATAGATAGATAGATAGATTGATTGATTGACAGATAAATAGATAGATAGACAAAAAAATAAACAGAAAGAAAGATAGATATATAGATAGATTGATAAACAGATAGGTAGACAAATAGATATATAAAAAGAAAGACAAATAAATTAATAGATAGATAAATATATAGACATATAGATAGATAAATAGATAGACAGATAGATTGATTGATAAAAATATAGATAGATAGATAGATAGACAGATATATAGACAGAATGATATATATATATATATATATATATATATATATATATATATATAGATATAGGAAATAAATAGATAGATATATAGATATAGGGGTGTAACCGAACCAAATGATTCATGATTCATTTGGAGCTCGGCTCGGTAAAAGCTCGTTTGAATTCGTTTTTTAAGTTAAATGAGCCGAGCCCAAACTCCATTTTGGCTAGTAAGTTAAACGATCTCAACCCAAGCTTCCTTAAGTTTGGCTTGCAAAGGTTTGTGAATAGGCTCATTTACCAGCTCGTGAACATGCTCACGAATAGGCTCGCGATATGTTCGTGAACATGCTCGTGAATAGGCTCAAGAAAAGTTTGACACATGTTCAATCACTTCGATATTCTGACTTCCAAATTTCTGATCTTTTCTTCCCCATCCCCATTAAAAACCCTTAAAGACCATATTAGATATTACTCTCTCGGCTCTCCCATTCTCTACCACCGCCCGATGCCTGCCATGCCGCACTCTCCCCTGTTCTCTTATTCTTTTCCTTTTTTCCATTGTTAATTTATTATCTCTTTATGGCAAATTTTTAGCAACTTATAGCTTTGGTCTTGTTCTTTATGTCTTGGTCTCTACAATGGGAAAGTTGAAATATTGCTAGAAATGGCATTGCTCCATCTCTCACTAACTTCTACAAATCAAAGCATCGAGTGCAAGTTTATATTTTGCTGCAAAGAAAGCACGGCCAATGCACCAACTTAGATTTTAATGACTCAATTTACTTAGACTACCGATTCTTGCATCACAAAGGGAAAAACTAATCTTAGTAGGCTACAATTCTCTTTGCTCTTTTGACATCTGTCTCTTTCACCCCTTGCTCTAGTAGAATGAATACCAAATGAAAGAGAAAACATAAAATAAACTTGTTGTGATAGACCCCAAAGTGAATGTTTTAATGAAAGTGTGAATCAAATGTCTTCTACTATTTTTGATTGAATTCTGTGTTGCTGAATTAATGTTTTTAAAGTTTTCCAAATTTTCATATACAATTTCCATGTTGAAATTATATGAAATCTACCTTATTTATTTTCCAATTTGTTTTGTTATGCTGTATAGGATGTCGGACCATGTTTCCAGTATGTTATCCCCTAAAAATTCACAAAAAAATCATATAATGAAAATGCTATAGATGTTGTTGTAGAAAATGTGAATTTGAATAAGGAAAACACATCATCTACAACTATGGGTGTTGATGGGGTTGAAAATTTTGAAGATAGTGAAGAGGGTGGGGGCGATTGCGCAATGAAGAGAAAGTGCACCTCCCAAGTAAGGTCTAAATTTAAAATAGTCACCCTTCCTGATAAATCAGAACAGGCTGAATGCATCCATTGTAAGTGGTGATTTATACTTCCTAAGGCTGGAACTTCATCTCACTTACTTAGGCACATTAAAGAAAATTGTATTAGAAAGAAAATAAATTTGTTTGGACAAAAGGAACAAACACTAAATTCCTCTATAATAGAGTATGTAATGGTAGCTTTAATACAAAATTTTAAATATGACCAAACTAAGATTAAAGATATATTATCTCATTTGATCATGGTCCATGAGCTACCATTTTATTTTGTGGAGTATGAAGTGTTTAATTTGTTGTTGGAGACTATAACTCCACGTTATCAAAAGGTTAGTCATGCAACTATAAGACAAGATTGCTTTTCAAGTTATGAGGTGGAAAATAAAAAAGTTTCCACTCTTCTGAAATATGAAAATTAAGTAATTGTGACAACTGATATATAGAAGTCAACCAATCGAAGGTTTATTATATGGTTGTTACTTTCCATTTTATAGATTCTAATTAGAAATTGCAAAAGGGTACTCTTAGTGTTTGTGATGTACTACCACATCATTCCGGAGTTGCCATTTGTGATGCCTTAAGTAAGTGTTTGGTTGAATGAGAAATTGATGATAAATTTTGGAGTGTGATAGTTTATAGTGTCTCTTACACTGATGTTGTTATTCGCATGTCAAAAGATACCTTTCCTATAAAAATCAACTTGCTCTTTGTGGCAAGTTGTCTCATGTAAGGTGTTGTGCACATTATCTAAATCTTCTTGTACAAGATGGGTTATTAGAGATTGGAAATATAATTAAGAATGTACAAGAAAGTGTTAAACATGTGACACGGTCAGATAGTCATCTAAATATTTTTGGAGAAATTTTGAAGCAATTAAAGTTGCCTTCAAATAAACTTATTTTTGATTGTTGCACAGGTGGATTGCAGCATTATTTATGTCGTTGACTATCTTTGGGTTCAACGTTGTTTTCCTAGATATTCACAAAGAGAAGCAAGTTGCTTATTCTTGCCTAGTGAGGATGATTGGATGAAAGTTGTTGAAATTTCCTTATTTATTGCAGCATTTAATGAACTTACAAAAATCATTTTAGGTATTATTATTCTTTTTTACTAATCTTAATTAATTTTGCGATTTACATGCTTTTAAAATTATTTATTTTAATTGGGTAATATCATAGATGTTATTGTAGGTTCTGAATATCCAACATCAAATTTTTTTTTCCCGAGCTTTATAATATCAAGAGGTTGTTGGATGAAAAATATCTTGATGAAAATGAGTTTATGCATTCAATGATTATGAAGATGAAAGATGGGTTAGACATGTATTGGGGTGAGTGAAATTTGTTAATCTCTATGGAAACCATTTTAGATCCAAGAAATAAAAAACAATTGATTGAGTGGCATTTTCCTATGATTTACTCAAGATCAGATATCATTGAACATATCATAACTATTTGTGAGACTTTGTGCATGCTTTATAGAGATTATGTTGAAGCTCATAAGCAAATGGTAGTGAAAAAGAGGGTGAATGTGAGAATCAAAATGAATCTTCTAGTGCTGTGACGATGGGAACAAATGGAGTGAGGACTTAATTTTTCAGTTATATAAGACATCTTGAATAATCAATTGAACAAGTTAAATCTGATTTAAATATATAACTAGAAGAAGGTGTTCATCGTTGTGAAAATTTAAATTTTGAAGTCTTAGATTGGTAGAAGATTAAGTCTCTAAAGTTTTGAGTATTATCAAAGATGACATGTTATGTTTTATCAAATCCAATCACAAATGTAGCTTCAGAGTCTGCATTCAGTGATGAGGAGAGAGTTATTGAACCACATCATGCATCTTTAGGAGCATACATGGTTAAAGTATTATTATGAGGTGAAGATTGGCGTGCTTTTTATGGGATAAAGTGAAAAAGAAAAGTAAATCTCAAATTTTTATCATATTTTAAGATTACATTTGATTTTGTGATGTTATTAAATTTTAATATTTTGAGCTTTTTTATTGTTGTTTATGTACATGTTTATGTTTTGTTTTACAATGTTAATATTTTATTTTATTTTTTATAAATTGTTACAATTTTTATAGTATGAAGAGGACTTCAAAGAGATTCAAATACATCACACTTGAAAGTTACTTCTATGGCATAATGTGGAGCTGATTTCATTTCTTGTATATTCTTTAATTTTTGGCATATAGTTGATGTTGGGTTACATGGGTTTATTATTATTTGTTGATTAGAAAATATTCAAAGTTACTTATTATTTATCTTATTATTTGAGGTGTAGTCTTTTGAGCTTTTATTATATTTTTATTCGAAGTTTATTTTACCTATATAAACTATCAAGGTTTGCTTTTATTTGAAAGCTCCAGAGGCCAATAAATGGAAGAGATCGCGGTGAAAGATGAAGATATAAAGATTATTTTGAAGTTGTTATATGTTAGATTTAAACATTATTTTTAAATTTTAAGGATGATTGTAAGTTTCTTTTATTCCATTGGTGTTGTAACTTATAGTTGGTTTGGATAAGTTAGTTATTATAAATAACTTATTGTATTAAGTTATTAGGATTTTTTAAATATAGTATATGATGCTAAACTATTAATTTTTTTAAAGATCATAAACAAGCTCATAGATGAACTCAAAGGAGCTCACAAACAAACTCCTTACCGAGCTCGCAAATGAGCTCACAAATGAACTCCTTATCGAGCTTACAAATAAGCATATAATCAAGCTCACATAAGAACGAGCATGAGCTATAATCAAATGAGGATTAAATGAATGAGCCCGAGTCGAGATCGATCTTGATGAGCTCGAGATGAACTCAAACTCGAGCTTGGATTTTAAAAAATAAATGAACTCGAGCAGAATCCAAGTCCTTCCAAAATATTTTGAGCTGAACCTAAGCCTTTGTTAATACAACTTAGTTTGGCTGAGTTACACCCCTATATAGATAGAGAGATAGATAGATAGATAGATAGATGGATATATATATGTAGTTAGGTACGTAGGTAGGTTGATAGATATATAGATGGATAGATTGATTAATAGATAGATAGATAGATAAACAGATAGATAGACAGATTGATAGACAAATAGATAGACAAATAGATAGATAGATAGATAGATTGATTGATAAATAGATAGAAAGGCAGATAGAAAGATACACATATAGTTAGATATTATATAGGTAGATAGAAAGATAAATAAACAGAGAGATAGATAGATTGATTGAAAGAAAGATAGATAGATAGACAAATAAATAGACATATAGATAGACAGATAAATAGACATATAGATAGACACATAGATAGATATAAAGATAGATAGACATATAAATAGGTAGATAGATATAGACAAACAAAATAATAGACAAATAGATAGATAGAAAGATAGATAGGCAAATAGATAGATAAAAAAATCGATAGATAGATAGACAGATAGATAGACAAATCGATAAATAGATAGATAGATAGATACACATACAGATAAAAAAATAGACAAATAGATAGACAGAAATAAAACAAACAGATAGATAGATAAATATATTTATATAGAGATTGATTGATTGATTGAGAGATAGAGAAATAGATAAAAAAAGATAGAAAAATAAATTTATAGATGAATTGATAAACATATTGATAGAAATATTGATATACAAATTAATAGGTAGATTAATAGATAGATTAAAAGATAGATAGATAGATAGATAGATAGACAGGTAGATAGACAGACAGACAGACAGATAGATAACTATATAGATAGATAGATAATTAGATAGAGAGATTATAGATAATAGATATATATAAAGATATACAAATAGATAGTTATATGATTGATTAGATAAATAGACAAATTGATAGAGATATAATTAGATAGTAGATTGATAGATAGATAGCAGATAGATTGATTGATATATAGATAGATAGATAGATAAATAGATAAATAGATAGACAAATAGAAAGAAAGAAAGATATGTAGATTGACAGATAGATAAAAAATAGATAGAAAGACTATATTAGAAAGTTAGATAGATGAATAGATATAATGAATGAATGATTGATTAATAGATAGATAAAAAGACAAATATATAAATAGATAGATTGATAGATTGAAATATAGATTGAAGACATATTGAAACAAATTTTGATAGATAGATTGATAAACAAGTTGATATACAAATTTTTATACAAATTGATAGACAATTTAATATACAGATAGATAGACTTATATATAGATTGATAGATAGACTCATAGATAGACAGATTGATTAATAGATTTATTAACATATTGAAAGATAATAAATCGACAGATTGATAAACTTATAGATAGATAGATAAAAAAAAGACAGAAAGATTGATAGATCAATAGATTATTAGACAAATAATAAGGCAAATTGAAATACAGATAGATAGATAGATTAATGGATGGATGGATAGATAGACAAATAGATATACATAATAGATAGATAGATATAATAAAATAGATATAGATGATAGAAAGATAGTCAGAAAGATAGAGATAGAAAGATAGATAGATAGACAGATAATAGATAAAAATACAGATAGATAGATAGAAAGAAATAGATATATAGACAGATGATAGATATACAGATAGATAGATAAAAATATAGTTAGACAAATAGATAGGCAGATATATAGATAGATGGATAGATAGACAATAGAAATTAAGATACACAGATAGATCAATAGAATGATATATAGATAGATAGATAGATAGATAGAGATAGATAGATAGATAGATAGGCAGATAGATAGTTAGGTAGGTAGATAAGTAGAAATATAGGCAGATCGATAACATATTGAAAGATACATATATAGATAGATAGATAGATAAAATGATAAATTAGAAAGATAGATAATAGAATGGAGACACGATAGATCGATAGAAAAATAGATAGATAGTAGATAAATAGATAGATAGACAAATTGATAGACAAATAGATAGGTAGATAGATAATTGGATAGATATTTAGACAGATAGACAGATAGACAAATAGATAGACATATAAATAGACAGATAGATAGACAATTAGATAGATTAATAGATATATAGATAAATAGAGAAACAAATAAACAAATAGATAGACAAATAGATATAAAGATAGATAGATAAATTGACAGATAGAGAGACACATAGATAGATAGATAGATAGACAGATAGATAGATAGATAGACAGATAGATAGATAGACATAATGATAAATATAAATATTGATAGATAAATAGATAGATATATAAAGAGATAGATTTATAAAGAGATTGATTGACACATGGATAGAGAGATTATATAGATTGATATAATGATAGATTGATAAAAGATTGATAGACATTTTAAAAGAAATTATTTATATATAGATGCTAGATAGATGATAGGCAGATTAACATACAAATTGGATAAATAGACAGATAGATAGATAGATAGATATACAAATATAAAGGCAGAAAGATCAATACATAGATGAATATTATTAGACAGTAAAATACATAGAAAGATCTATAGATTAATTTATTAATAGGTAGATATAAGATAGACATATAGATAGACAGATAAAAAGATATATAGAAAGTCAAATAGAGAGAAAGATTGATTGACATATAGATATATAGGAGATTATTAAAATAGATAGACATATAGATAGATAGATAGATAGAATCAAATTAGTCAATGGAGGGATGATAGATAAAAAGATAGATAGATAGATAAATATATAGATACATACACAAATAATAGACAGATAAATAGTTAGATAGATATAAAGAAAGATAGATAAATACACACTAAGTTAGATAGAAGATAGATAGATAGACAATCGACAACAGATAGATAGATAGATTAATTGATAGATAGTCCAGATAGATAGACAAGTATATAGACAAAAACTTAAATAGTAAATAGATAGATAGATAGATCGATAGAAAGATGACCAAAGAGATAAACATATAGATATATAGATATACATATAGATACATAAAAAGATAGAAAGATAGTTAAATAGATAGATAGACCAAAAAATAGACAGATAGAAAGACCACATTTATAGATAGATAGGTAGAGAATACTAATAGATAGACAAATAGATTTATTTTTTGATAAAGAGATTGATATGATAGATAGAGTGATTATAGATATACATATAGATAGACAGATAGATGATTGATTTATTGATTGATTGATTTATAGGACAAATTGATAGACAGATTGATTTACAGATTTATATTAGTTAGAATAATAAATAGACAAATAGATAGATACACAGAAATAAAACAATAAACAAATTCACAAATAGATAGAAAGACAGATATACAAATTGACAAATAGATAGATAGACATTTACATAGATAGACAGACAAATAGATAGATACAAAGATAGATAGATTAATGATTGATTAAATGAATGAAGATCATTTGATAGATAGATAGAATGATAGATAAATAGATAGATTGATTGATAGACTAATTGATAGACATATTGATAGTCACATAGAGAGACCTATGGATTGATAGATTAATTTATAGATAAATAGACAAATAGAAAGACAAATCATAAATAGATAGATAGATAAATAGATAAATAGATATAAAAATAGATATATAGATAGATAGTAAGTTAGATAGAAAGACACATAGATAGATAGATAGACTAAAAGATAAATAGTAAGATACATAGATAGATAGATAGATAGACAAATAGATAGATTGAAAGATTAATTGATTAATTTACAGATAAATAGATTGAACGAGAGATAGATAGATAGATAGATTTATAGATAAATAGAAAGATAGATAGATAGATAAATAAATAGATAGATAAATATACATATAGATAGATACACTACAAGAAAATCCATATAGCTACTGAAAATTCCCTAGCTAAATGGGTGTTTTCCATCGCTAAATGGGATATAGCGATGAATTAACAATGGAACAATTCCCAATCTAAAGTGCTCGTCGCTTAAATATAGTGAGGAAAGTGTCTCTAGCTAATAATTTAGTGACGGAAAAATCCCTAGCTAAAAAATATTTTCTCTAGCTAAATTAGCAAGCTAAATGAGAGTTTCCATCACTAAACGGATATAATGATGAAAGCTTTCTCAATCTAAAGTGTATGTCTATAAATATTAGTGATGGAAATAATCCCTAGCAAAATAAATTTAGAGACGAAAAAATCCCTTGCTAAAATAAAGATATCCCTAGCTAAATTAGCTAGGGAAATTTGCTAAATTAGCTCGGGATATTTGATAAATTAGGTATGGAATTTTCCCTAGCTATTTTAATTTCAAAACTATTTTCAGAATTTAATTTATTTTTAAATTTTTTAAAAAATAATTTAATATTTATATTAAATTGAAAAAAATATAAACTATAACTGATAATTAATAATTAATAAAAAATTAAATCATTTAATAACTTATTCTAATACAATATTTACATATTTAAAATAAAAAAATAACAAAAATTGCATTACATCTTATTCTTCAATGTATCTACTGACAGTGTATAAAGTATAATATATCCATGCATTGATGTTGCTTTCTCTCCATTCTCCTCCGATCATCATTTTTCTACTGCAACAAAGCTGTCCGAGTCACGACACATCATGTCTAGTAAAAAATCCCTTCACTTATACAATCTTTGTATGGGGAATAATGTGGTCCCATATATGTAAGAAATTTTAACCACTCAATCAAATCAAAATAAAAAAAATGTTATGTTTTGATAAATATATAATACTTTACTATATATGTACATATATACTAGCATTTTACTCGTACATATATTATTGAAATATATGTAAATAAAAAACTACAGTATTATGTGTACATATATACTGAGTACAAATATACTCAGTATATATGTACAAATATACTCGGTATATACGTATATATACTATAGTATAAAAGTACATATATACTGAGTATATACGTACTTATATCTACAGTATATATGTATGTATCTACTAAGTATATACGTACAAATATATTCAGCATATACGAACATATATACTTAGTATATATATACTTATATACTCAGTATATATGTAGATATATACATGGTATATACGTACATTTTTACCAAGTATATATGTATGTATATACTACAGTATTATATGTACGTATATATACTCACATAGCCTTGGATGACACACACACTTGTACTTTAATGCAAATACACATACCATCAAAGACAACAGAAGAAAATAATCTAGGATTTAAAAAACACGCATATAGGTCTCTCAGGCATGGTCGAATTTTCTTGTTTTTTTCTCGATACTCCACAGATAGAGAACATTGTTACACCTGCACATGGAGCATAACATATTACATTTACAAACCAATAACTGATAACAAGTTGTCTTAGATCTGAACTGCGACGATGCATATGTGCACAAAATAAGAGTGTCAAGAAAAACTTGTGCTTGCGTGGAATTAATTATTTGGTTCATTCATAGCTTCAGAAGCTAAGGTGTTGTTCTCAGCACCATGGAGGACTAGCCAAGGCTTTTACATACCTATAATAGGCTAAAACTTTACCCAAAAAATTTGGGGACACACAAACATATTCACAGATATATAAAAATATATTATAGACATGAACAAACACAAATTAAAGTTCATAGTCATACAGCTTCAACAAAAATCTAAAAGATGTCCAGCAATGATGTTTAGAAAGAAAGAGAGTGCCAAAATAAAATGTTTTAGGAATAATGAAGATAATAGAAGCTAAGCCTCCTTTTGATCAAGTGAAATCAGTAATATGAGACCCATGCATTGGAAGGTTTGTGGCAATGTCTGAATGCTTTGAATCAGAATTTTTTCATGAGTCTCACATAATGTGTCCTGCAAGATTCATTATTAGGTTAATCGTCCAAAGCAAAGAACAAAACCCGAATAACAAAAATGAACCTAGAAAAAATGTCATAATATTTTGCTGCACATAGACAAAAATCAATAATAGTTCAAAATAATCTTCTCATACGAAATCATCCTCCTAATTAGTAGGGATGCTAGCCTCTCTGTTAGGTTCGTAGCTAGATCTCGGAATGTATCTGTTGCATCAATTCCACTAACTGGACACCATATAGGACATCTACTATGCATTACATTATTAATTATTTCATCTCAGTATTCATTTCTTTAATTTCTTGCATTTCTTCCATCAAATTAGTATACTGCACTACTTCTATTTCTTTAATTTCATATATTTCTTCCTTCAAATGAGATATTTATTCATCCTTCTTTTTCATTTCGGTCCCCATACCTACAATATGTTTCATTGTTTTTCATTGCTTATTGTTCGACTGCCTCATCCACCATTACTGAGACAGATGAATTAGAAGCACGACTACTACAACAAAATGTCACTCCCTTCGAACCGATGTCATACACTCACTACTTCTTATGACTTAATATGGTCTCCAAATAATAGGATCATAGTCAAATTAGTTGAAGATCCATTGAATTCTCAACGTGTTGATGAGCAACTATCACACATTCCTCCATTAGTTCATGAGATAAAATAAAGAAAAATTCTATTCTAGATATACATAAAATAAAATAAATATTTTGCATTCCAAACAATTTTTCAAAATGTACTATAGTATTATGAAATTTTATTAATATAACAAATTCTTTATAGTAATCATCTGAGCTTGTTGCAACAAACAGATCATCTACTTTCTTCACTGCATCTTTCTGAAAATCTCATAAAATTGGATCTCCACCCAATTCTCCAGCCTAGAATATGTTTTTATAAGTCATAAAAAAACAACTGATAACAAAATTTAACAAAATAAATAAACCATGCAGAGATTTGATTTATTGGACAATTAGGACAACGACATAAATATATAATGTTAAAATTTTAAAATTGTACCAAATCTCAAACGTGCTTCAATGTTCGAATTTGACCCTCTCTATGTGTCGACAGATTCCTGTACCTATTCCACTACCTCTCTTCATCAATTTTTGCTGGCAATATCTGATTTTTTCTTCACATGTGGCTCCTCCCAATACTTAAGCCACTCGGGCTAGTCATTCTCGGATATAAAATCATTTCTTTTTTTTATATTCTTTAATTTATGGACCAAATCAGAATTACATTGAGCAGCTTTGCTCTCCCATAATTAACTTTATCTTTCCATCAAATTTGAGTGCCCATGTGGCACTAATTCTATATATAAAATCACAATAGAATTTATATAACAACAAGAACAAATATTTACTGCTTGAATAATAACCAACATAATAGTTAAGTAATTAGATAATTAATTTTCAATGCATTTGTTTTGTTATTTTTACCTGAAAGTCATTAAAATAAGACTCTTTTGTCGATTCAGAAACTTTTTTCCAGAGAATACTTTAGAATCAGCCATTTTCTTGAAAGACTTTGTAATTATAGTCGAATGCTTGTGAGATAGAATAAAACTGTACAATCAAATAAATAACATTGAAAACCATCAAATCATAACAATATAAAAAACCACTAACAGTAACATCAAATTTTTTTTCCAAGTTATATTTACATATTTCTTTTACCTACAATCCACAATCTCAATTACTAACTTTACACTGACAGTAGAGGAAGACATGACATTTGATGATGTCGTTGGTTTTGTAAATGGGAGAACTATCGTGTAAAATGTGGTGTAGAAGATAGAGATTGATCAAAAGTGTGTGCATGAAGCACAATGGGTGGTGGGCTTATATCTAATAAAGGTGATAATATAGGTCTCAATGATGGTGATGGTGATATAAATAGAGATGTGATTATGATGTTGAAGTATGGATATGGTGGGTATGAGATGATACTGATTTTGCAACATGTTCTAACATACTAGATGAATTTGGTTCATTTCTATGTCCACGTCTACTTCCACCACGACCGAAGTCCTTTATGCACATCTACTCTACAAAATAAGACATAGAACAAATTAATACAGATATGATGAACAAGCATGCATTTTAGAATAAACCAACCAATAGATTTCAATAAAATATAGTAGTCTTTGATAGTTTAATATTATAATAAATTAATAATAGTTTTATTATTAGCATTACTATCATCCTCCTAATAGATCTTCTGATATTTCGTCTGATTCTGATAGAAGTTCAAAACATCTTCAATAGAAATTGATCATCTTCAATTTTTCATAGGCCATCATTTGAGTCAGCATTAATTTTTGGTTCTTCATCTACATGCACAGGCTCAATATTATTTATGTCATCTTCCTTAATGTTCAGTGCAATTATGTAAGTCTGCACTTCTTTGGTGAGATATTGTTGTTCTTCAAAATTTGATCGATCTTTGATTTTTCAAATCACCCACCAATTACTCTTATCACGAGATAAACTCGATATGTACAATAATATACTTGAGCGGCTTGAACTGCCATAATAAATGGCTCATATCAATTATATATATGTTTATGGTTCAAATCAACTAGCTTATAATCCGAATGAATACTTAGTGCCCACATTTCATGTCGGATCAAACCACTCACACTTTAATAATACAATCGTATTATTGTAGAGTCAAGAATACTTCCAACTCAATAACTCTTTTAGTTGATCTTAATAATCAATCTCCTCTATAATATAACCTAAGCCTTTAATGCATACACCACTATTCATTGTGTTTTAGAAGAACCTATGCCCGATTTGTGTGAAATTCTTATCCATTGACCAACAATACCCAGGATAGGTTGTCACATATCTAAAACGGGCCATACATAGACTTCCGAATGAAAATATTTGAATCTCATTTGAAGGATCAATTTCATGTGACATAAATTAAAAAAATGATATTAACAACTAAAAGATATTAATTAATTTCAAAATTTAAAAATAATAATTCTCACATAATTTTTGAACCAATTCATAAATTTAGTTTCTGGTATATAATCAACATTCATTGCTAGAACTTGCTCGTTACCTATCTTTAATACTCACCATAACTACTACACAAATATAAAAAAGAGAAAAAAGTAATTAAATTTTAATAATTCCTTTAAAAGATAAAATTAAACTACGATTAAACTGCAAACCATTTTGGGTATACATACTCAATCATATGGCTGCCAATCTCTCACAAATAGTTAAACGTAGCTCGGGTTGCTTTGTACTCTTAATCTGTCTACATCTTTTTCATTACTCTTCCAACTGCTCTTCAGGGTGCTGAAGATGGATAGTTTGTCCACATACTATCTTTTACCATCACATGACCTTCATCATTCCGAGGTATATTTCTATTCTTTGTATTGACATGATCCTCAAAATAATAAGAACAAAATGATGATGTTTCTTCTACTAAATATGCATTGCAAATTGAACCTTCAACTTTTGCCTTGTTTCTAACATTCAATTTCAACTGACCAAGATACCTACAACCACAATATTAGGTTTCAATTATATTAAATTACAATATTACTTTATGTATGAAATAATAAAACACATCAAATTATATGTATTTACCTTTCAAAAGGATACATCCACCTGTATTGCACTGGCCCATAGTATTCTTGCTTCATATGCCAAATGGACCAGTAAATGCTCTATTGAGTCAAAAAAAAAACCCAGTGGGAATATCCATTCAAGCTTACAAATAATAAGTGGAATGTCATTCTCTAGCCTCACCATGTCGTCTATTTTTATTGTGGTTGCAGATAGCTATTTGAAAAACAAACTATGTTCTGTAAGGACCATCCAAATACTTAGGAGAAGTAATTCATTGTATACAATTAGTATTAATCTTTGCATAAATACATGACAGTCATGACTTTTCTTTTCAAATAACTTAAGATTCTTCATATCCACGCATCTACCCATATTTGACACATATCCATCAGGAATTTCAAATTTTTAACCCATTCACATAATATGTATTGCCTTCTTATCAAGTGTGTAGCAAGCTTTAGAAACTTTTCTGTTGCCTCATTCAGTTTCAATTCAGGACGTCGATAGTAATCATTCAGCTCATGTCTTGAATTTAAAGTATTTTGTTTTTTCGTCTACATTAAGGATAGTGTTGAAAACATTTACAAACACTTTTTTTCAATATACATTACATCTAAGTTATGATGAATTAAATTGGACTTCCAATAGGGCAAATCCCAAAATATACTACGTTTCCTCCCGAAAATATTTTGCCTATTGGTCCATTACTTCTAGTAGCATCCTTTTCAGTTACCTTATTTAAACCCAAACTTTGAATCTCTATCATAATATCATCCTGAATGAACTGCTGGTGCAACTAACATCACAGTTTTATTTTTTCAAAATGCAGTTTTATTTTTTCAAAATAGATGATTCATAGGTAGAAACTTATGATTGTTATCAAACCATGGACTAATTACTACTAAATTGATGGTATATGCATCAGAATTTGTCATGCAATATGGGTATGTGAATCATCCTACAGTACTCTAGCCAGACAATATTGAATAAGCTGGAAAGTCACTTACCGTCCACATAAGGGCCGCCAGCATAATAAAATTTTTCTTCTTTGAGATATCATATGTATTCACACCAACATCCAACAAATGATTTAACTCTGCAATAAGAGGCTGTAAGAAAACTTCCAGCATGTCTTTCAGATTTTTTGGCCATGGAACCAAGATTGACAAAAACATATATTGCTCCTTCATACACAAAACGGAGTCAAGTTATAAGGTATCACGATCACTGGTCATGTTGAATACTGTTATCCAGATTGCCCAAATAGCTGAAATCTATCAGTGTAAAAATCAATCTCATATTTCGACTTTCAGCTGGACAAAACTTTATGTATATGATTAAAAATGCTTCCAAGCAAGTGAATCTGATGGATGAAGCATGACCCTTTTTCCACCTCATGATCAGAATGCCACCTCATATCATTTTCTGTAGCATTGATGCATATAATCTGTGTAATCGAGGAATTAATAAAAAATAAAACATTTTAAATGCAACTTTCAATTTTTGTCGCGTATGTACAAACATGAGATACATTCTTAAATCGAAAGCTGATCACAAACTTACAGCTAATTAAATCACTTATCACCACCCCAATATAACAAACATTCATTGTAACAACAATCATTTTTTCCACTGTCAGACCCATCCCTCATCGTAACTTCTTAGTGTTGTAAAAAGTTGTTAGTGATCAAATTAGTATCCAGAATAATCTTCTTCATCATTTTTGTCACGTGATCAAATTATTTTTCAGACATATGATTTTTTGACTTAATGCTCATAAGTCGAGCCACAAGTGACAATTGCGAATGTGTTTTACAACAATGCCACAACTTTTTATCTACAGCATTAAGCATTTCATAAAAAGTCCGAGCTTCAAGATTAGGTGGTTCATCCATGTAATCCATATTGAAGTCAGCATCGGAAACTTCCGTGATAATTCTAAGGTATGTGTTTGATGATTCTTCACCACAAGCAAATAAGTCAGTAACCTCATTTTGGTCAATGTTCAGAGCCATTGTACTTTCTCCATGATAAATCCAAACAAATTAAGTTGGCACAAATCCATATTTAGCCAAATAGAATCTAAAGTGTTTGCATAACTAAAAGGGATAAATAGACACTTGTGATGATTACATGGACACTTAATTTTTTCTCCATCCACTCAAAAAATCTTTATTCAAAATTCAATTCATAAACCTACTCTACATCCACTGATGATCTAAACTCATTTTGCCCTATTTTATTTACAAAAAATAATGCTCAATCATTTTTTTTGATTTAAACATTCTATTACTTCAAATTATACTAATAATTAAAAAAAATTACTTATAGATTAATATTAAAACTTAAATATTCTGAATATAAAGACAATATGTGTGTAGAATCTACCTGAATAGATAAAGCAATTTTTAGCACGATAAAGATTAATAGAGATCATGGTAATACTTGATAAAGGGAGCACAATCACGATAATTGCACGCGAAAGGAAAGCAAAAACGAATACATTTTAAGTTTGAAGGAGAGAGGGGAAGAGAATAGAGAGAAGGTGGAATGGGAAAGAGGGGCAGAGAGAGATGGATGGGGGGAGAGAGAGGGAGAGAAAGGGGAGAGGGAGAGAAAGAGAGAGAAAGGGGAGAAAGAGCGAGTGAGAAATGGCGAAAGGGAAAGAGGGAGAAATGGAGAGAGAGAGGGAGAGATTGAGAGGGAGGGAGGGAGAGAGAGGGAGAGATAAAGAGGGAGAGAGAGGGAGAGAGAGAGAGGGAGAGAGAGAGAGAGAGAGAGCAAGCAAGAAAGGAGAGCAAGAAAAAAATAATAAGAGAGAGAGTGTGACACATAATGAAAAAGAGGAAGAGAATGACATAGAAAGAATTAGAGAGGGAGAGAGAGACAGAAAATGAAGTGGTAGAATGAGAAATTACATAAAGAAAAAAAAAATTTTCTGTACAAACCTATCAAATATTACATCTTTTGTCATACATAAGTTCATATATGAGCCTGAGGCCCAAGGGATGACATTATGTAAGAATACGACCCTTATATGTATTATACCATATATGAGCCTGACCAACGGATACTCTCATGTTATGTGCTTACAAATTGTTGATATTATATCTTTTCCATTTAATTTCAAGTTAATGCAACAAATTAGTATTATCCCATATATAATTATATGTTAGTATACATATAGTAAATGTAGTTATAAATAGTTACATAGAGCTAAACATATAATATATAGTTATATGCATACAAGTAGTTATAAGTAGATATACATAAATGTATACAATGTTATAAACATTATATATACATATATGTATACATAATTAAAAATAATGTATACAAATAGTTATAAAATATTATATAGTTTTACATATATGCTTACATATATGTATACATAATAAAAATAATGTATATTTGTATATATAGAGTTATTTACAGTTATACAAATATTTATATATAGTTATACACATATAGTTAAACATTATATTGTATGTTTTTATACATATAATTATAAATATAATTACATGTGGTTATACATATAGTTACATGTATAGTTAAATTTATATTTATACATGTATGTATATATATTTTTCATATAATTTCATATATTTATATATATAGTTATGTATAGGTATGGATATACTAAAATACATTTTTTATACTAATATATAAACATGTATATTAAATATATGTTATTAATTATATATTTAAATATAGTTATGTATAAATTTTTATAGTTATACATATAGTAAGATAGAATTATTTATAGTTATATTTTATTATAAATATAATATTTATAGTTGTAAAAAATTATATATATATATAATATATATATATTCATACGAGTAGTTATATTTTGTTATTCATAAATATATACTAAGTTATAAAAAACATATAGATTTAGATATATGTATACATATATGTATAAATAGTTAAAAATATAGTAATATTTAATTATATAAAGTTTTATTTAGTTTTACCAATATTATAGAGAGTTATACACATAAAATTAAACATTATGTTGTATGTTGTTATACATGTAATTATAAATATAGTTACATGTGGTTATACATATAGTTACACATATAGTTATACTTATATTTATACATGTAGTATATATATTTATTCATATAATTTTATATATTTTTACATATAGTTATGTATAGGTATAGATATAGTAAAATACATTTTTATATTCTAATATATACAGATGTATTTTAAATATAAGTTGCAAATTATATATTTAAATATAGTTATGTATAAAGTTTAACAGTTATACATATAATAAGATATAATTATTTATAGTTATATGTTATTATACATATAGTATATAACTATAAATATTTTTATATAGTTAAACATATAGTTATATATAGATATATTCATACAAATAGTTATACATAAATATATAAAGGTATAAATAAATATATGATTTACATATATGTATTCATAGTTACAAATATAGTTATATTTAATTATATAGTGTTACATAGTAATACATATATTTATATATAGTTATACACATGTAGTTAAACATAATGTTGTATGTTATTATACATATAATTATAAATATAATTAATTATGGTTGTACATATAGTTACACATATAGTTATACTATATTTATACATGTAGGTATATATATTTTTATATAATTTTATATATGTATACATATATTTATCTATAGGTATATATGGTAAAATACATTTTTAAATATAGTAAATGCGGTCTTGTATATGGTAAAATACCTATTTTTATATAATTTTATATATGGTAAAATACATATTATATATGTTATTATATAAAAATGTATATTAAATATATGTTGTTAATTATATTTTTATATATAGTTATGTATAATATTTTATAGTTATACATATAGTCAAAGACAATTATTTTTAGTTATATGTTTTATACATTTGGGATCCAATTGAAAAACAGAAAAAAAACAAGTTTGACATACAATAGATCAGAACAAGGTAAATGCGGTCTTGTATTTCAGGGGTGTAATATATAAAAATAAATACAATTTGAATCCCCCTAGAAACAGATTATGTCATCCACGTAAGAGAACAAAACTCAAGAAAAATAAGTAAAGATTTAGTCCACATCTAGATATGTCAACAAAGTTTGTCTCATCCTGCTAAAATTGTTTATGACTTCCTGGAAATATAATTGGAAAGCTAATCAAGACCCTCATACAGGCCCTCGCCAGAGGTAGCACAGGTGCTTTGAATGTGCCAATGGAATTGGCAAAGAGAGTGTAGTCCTAGCTTGTCTGTAATTTCAGCTGCATTCATCGCATTGGGACGAACTTGCTTATTGGCAAACACGAGCAAAACTACATCTTGAAGCTTTTCCTCCTTTAGCATCCTATGCAACTCATCTCTGGCTTCATCAACTCGATCTCGGTCATTGCTGTCCACCACAATAGTAGGAAATGTGCTGACAATTTCACCAAGTTTCAACTTATACAGAATGGTTTACATACCACCAGCATTAAAACCTAGCATCAAAATCCTCATCTCTTATTGGCAAACAACCTGCCAAACAGCTTTGTGAACATAAACCCCATTTCTTCCACTAAATTTCAATCCCTTGTCATATGGTAGTAGAGAGATCTAATGAGAAAAAGAAACAGAATTAATAGACCTCAAGAGATAGTCACCAGAGAGGGAGGTCAACCTCTATATGTTCTTATACCTATAGTATATAATTAAAAAAAAGTTATATATAGTTAAACATATAATTATATATAGATATTCATACAAGTAGTTATAAGTAGGTATATATAAATATATACAAAATTATAAATAATTATATAGATTTAATTAAATGAATACATCTATGTATACATAGATAAAAATATAGTTATAATTAATTATATAGAGTATTACATAGTTATACAAATATTTAGATATAGTTATACACATATAGTTATAAATTTGAATGTAGTTAAAGATATAGTTATATATACTTATACATATAGTAAAATACAAATATATATAGTTATATATTATTATACGTATGATATATTTTGTTAAAAACATAGTTATATAGAATTACTCATATAGTTATAAAATATTATATAGTTAAAAAAATAGTTATATATAGTTATTAATATAGTTATAAAAAATAGTTTACATATTACAAATATAGTTAAATATAATTATGAAAAGTTTTATAGTGTTATACAAATATTTATAAATAGTTATCATATATTATGATAACAACACACTCTCTATTGGCCAATTAAATTACACCACTATAGAGAAAGAACTTGTATCAACAATCTTTTCTTTTGGTAAGTTAATATCATATTTAGTGGGAACTAAAGTCATAGTATATACTGATTATTCTATAATCAAATATCTCATAGAAAAGAAAGAAGTCATGCCTAGATTGATTTGATGGATTTTACTATTACAATAGTTTAACTAGAGATATTAGATAAGAAATGTACATATAATCAAAATTGAAAATAACTTATCATGACGAGAAAAAAGATAGCAGAGTATTTGAAGAAGATATTAGATAGATTTTTTTAGTTGAACTAATTATAGCATTGAATGGAAATGTAATTCCATGGTGTGTAGTATTGAACAAACCTTATCATTGCATATAGTTCTCTGATCAAAATTTGAGGCAAAGTGTTATAGATGGGATATTAGTAGTATCTTGTAATAATGTGACTTTTTCCTCATGCTCTCACTAATTTGTGGAACATGTTAATATTTATGTGCTCAATTAATTTTTTTTTCAAAATTAATGTTGATATTTACATATATATATATATATATATATATGCATTAATATATATGTTCATATACACTACCCTACACACACACACATTTATACATCCATATAGATTACTATACATTATATATCAGCATACACATTTTTGTACTTTTTTTATATATTCACATATGTATCTACATTTCAAAAGTAGTGTGTATACACGTGTATGCATGCATATACTACTGTACACCAACACAAACACACATATATACTTATATACATAATGTATTTTTAAAGTTACACATGAAACTATTATATATATATATATGTTTGTGTGTGTGTGTGTGTGTGTGTAAATATATTTAAAATAAAATATTATATATTGTACACAATTTATAAAATATGATAAATTCTTTATATTTAAAACAAATATTTGTGTGTGTGTGCATGTGTGTGTGTGTGTTATGTGTGTGTGTATGCGTCTGTGTGTGTGCGTGAAGCATATTAATGCGTAAAATGAAATTATGAATTAAATAAATGAGCTTCTATTTTATTCAAATAGTTGTTTTTTAATATTTATATTAAAAAAAACTAGCATTATACTCATATAAATAAATGAAGTTGGCATATTTGTAAATTATTTTGTCTTTATAATTATGTTAAAAAAGAAAATATAGTTCATAAATAGATAATATTTTTTTTATTTTTCTATATAATTTTTTTTATTAAAATATTAATGTCTATGATAAATTTCTACATATTATTTATTGTTATTAATTAACTTTTAGAAACTTTAAAATTCAAAAAAATATAATGTAGTGCATATAAATGCATGCCTTTAATGTTTTGTAAAAAATCAATTATTCTTTTAATTATGTTCAAACAAAACAGATTACCATATAAATACATGAGTAAATTTTTCTACAAGTAATTATTTTTTTTATTATATTCAAAATATATAAATATCCATATAAATATATGAATTTGTTTTTTAAAATAATCTTTTTATTTTGTTTTTAAAATTTAATACATTACAATGTTTTTTTGTAATTAAAAGATACATTTCAAAAATTCTTTATTTATAATAAATATAACATATTGCATATTAAGAGGTGCAAATTTTAATTTGTAAATAAATTTTATTTTTAAAGTTTTATCTTTGTAAATTGAAACTATATCACATATATATTTTAGAAATTTTTTATAATATTTATTACACAAACATATTGTTATTTGTTTTGAAATTTACAACATGAATTTTAACAAATGAATATTTTATTAGAAATCAATTTTAGTTAAATGATATTAAGTGAAACAAAAATACAAATCCTAAACATATTAAATCATAATGATTTATACCAATATATAAAAATACAATAAAAATACATTTAAGGTTGAAAAAATTAATTTTAAGTTCCTAAAATATATGAGAAAAATGATATTGATTTATACAATATCCAAATAAAACATGTATGATGAGATGAATGATATGAATGGATATTAAGTTTCAAAAGCATGTAGTTATACATGTTGTAGATATAGTTATATATAGTTTTTCATGTAATTATATATATATAGACATATGGCTATGTATAGATATTGATGTAGATAAATACATATATATATATAGTAAAATGTTGATATACATATTGTTAAATACATTTATATATAGTTATATATATATATAAGTATATTAAATATATATTAAATATATATAAGTATTTATTTGTCTATCTATTTGACTATCTATTTTTCTATCTATTTGTATATCTATCTATCTAAATAAATATGTGTATCTATCAATATTTCAATCTATATATCTACTTGTCTACTTGTTTATCAATTTATAGATAGATTGATAGACTTACCTGTCTACTTGTTTATCAATTTCCCTAGCTAATAAAGTTCATAAATTAGTGATAGATTTAGCGATGGATTTTTCCTAGCTAATCAAATCCTAAATTTAGTGATGGATATAGTGACAGAATTTTCCTAACTAATAAAATTTATAATTTAGCAATGGATTTAGTGATGGATTTTCTCTAGCTAATAAAATCTATAAAATAGCGACAGATTTTCTCTAGCTATTAAAATCGTAAAATAGCGACGGATTTTCTCTAGCTAATAAAATCCGTATTTTAGCGATGGATTTAGAGATAGAATTTCCCTAGCTAATTTTTAGTTTTTTAATTTTTTTTAATTTATTATTAGTTTTAATATTTTATTTAATTTTGTTTATTAAATGTATGTTAATGGTCTATATGTGAGTAATTTTACTTTTTTATCATTTTTTTCACTTTTTTTTCACTTTTTAATTTTAAAAAGTGAAAAATATAACACTATAAATCTAAGTATATTTTATCTATCTATCAATCTAAGAATGATTGATGAGAAATTAAAAAAGTGACAAAAATTAAGAAAACACTATCTTTTATCTATCTATCAATCTAAGTATCTACATATCTGTCAATCTATCTATATATCTATCAGTATATCTATATGTCTATCATTCTGTCTATCTATGTCACTTTTTGTTTATCACTATCTATATATTTGTTTATCATTTCTTTTTGTTTATCATTCTGTCTATCATTTCTTTTTCTAGGCCTGACAAATAAAAAAATCCATGTATCTATATAACTATTCATCTATATATCTATTTATTTATCACTATATCTATATATCTATCTATTTCTATATTTGTCTATATATCTAAAATATTTGACTATCTATTAATCAATTTTTCCAATTATCTATCCATTTAGTTATCTATTAATTTTACTATCTCTGTATCTATCCATCAATTTATCCATCTATCAATCCATTTATCTTTCCATCTATCTATCTATATATCTATTTATCCATCTTTTTATCCATCTATCAATCTATCTATTTATCCATCTTTCTATCTATCTATCTTTCCATTTAACTATCCAGCTATCTATTTGTCTATCTATCTATCTATCTATCTATATAACTATTTATTTATCTATCAATCTATCTTTTTGTATATCTATCAGTTATATATTTTGTTTATATACCTACCTAACTATCTATCTATCGATCTATCTATCAATATGTTTATATATTCATCTATCTATATGTCTAGCTATCTTTTTAGTAACTATCTATAAATCTAACTATCTTTCTGTCCTTCTATCTATCTGTCTCTCTATTTGTGTATCTATCTATCTATCTATCTATCTATCTTTCTAACTATTTGTATAACTATGTGTCTATCTATCTCTCTATCTATTTGTCTTTATATCTATCTATTTGTCTATATATCTATTTATTTATTTATTTATTTATCTATCTTTCTATCTACTTATCTATCTATTTATCTATCTATCTATTTGCCAATATATATATCTATGTATCGATCTATTAAATTATCAATCTAATTATTTGTCTATATATAAATATATCTATCTATCAATCTATCTTTCTATATGTCTATCTAACTATCTATCAATTTCTGAATCAATCTATCTATCAATATTTATATCTATCTATCTATATCAATCAATCAATAAGTCAATCTATTTGTCTATATATCTATCTATCAATATATCTATCTTTCTGTCTATTAGTTTATCTTTCTATCTATCTATCTTTCTCTCTTTCTATCTACATATCTATATTTCTATCTATCTATCTATCTATCAATCTTTCTAACTCTCCATCTTTCTATCCCTTTATATTTTAATTTATCTATCCATCTATCTATAAGACTTTCTATCCATTTATTTATCCACTTAACTATTCGCAAATCTTTTCTTCTTTATATCCATTTATATTTCTGTCGATCTGTCTATCTATTACTTTGTGCATATGTCTTTCTATTGGTATACCTATCTACCAATCTCTCTATATATCTATTTATATATCAATTTATCGATGTATCTATCGATGCATCTATTGGTTTGTCTATCTATCTATCTATCTATTTGTTTGTCTATCTATCTGTCTATTTGTCTAACTATCAGTCTATCTATCTATATATCAATCTATCGATCAATATGCATGTCTGTCTATTTGTCTATATATCTATCTATCTATATATCATTATGTCTATTTGTCTATTTATCTATATGTCTGTATGTCTGCCTATCTATTTGTGTATCTATCTATCTATCTATTTATCTACCAATTTATCTATATGCCTATAAATCTATATTTCTATCTATTTGTCTGTCTATCTATCTATGTGTCTATCCATCTATTTATCTATTTGTCTATCTGTGTATATGTTTGTTAATTTTCCTGTCTAGCTAAATATTTATATGTCAATCTATGAATCTTTCAATTGAGCTGTCTGCCTATCTTTTGGTCTATATGTTTGTCTATGTGTCTATATATGTGTGTGTCTACGTGTCTATCTATCTATTTATCTATCTCTCTATCTATCAATCTATCTATTGATCTATCTATCTATCTGTCTGTCTGTCTATCTATTTGTCTAACTATATGTTTATCTATGTGCCTCTTTAAATTAAAATCTTTCTATCTAACTATATATCTATCTTTCTTTCTTTCAATCTATATATCATTCTATCTATCTATTTATCTATATATCTATTTATCTATATATCTATTTATCTATATATCTATTTATCTATTTCTCTAACTATCTCTCTATATATCTATCTAAGTAACTATCTATCTATCTGTCTATCTGTATATCTATTTGTCTATATGTATATCTATCTATCTATCTATCTATAAATATCTCTAATTATCTCTCTTTCTATTTGTATATAGAATTGTCTATCAATCTATATGTTTATCTATCTGTCTACCTATTTATCTATCTATCTATCTATCTGTCTATTTAATTTTCAATATATCTATCTATCTACCAACTAATCAATCTATCTGTCTATCTATATATCTATCTATCGATCTTTATCCATCTATCTAACCATCTATTTATCCATCTTTGTTTCCTTCTATTTATCCACTGATTTATCCATCCTTTTATCCATATATCTATCCATCTATCTATCCATATATCTATCAATTTATCTATCCATATATATATATATATATATATCCATTTATCTATATGTCTTTCTCACAATCTTTCTATCTGTCTCTCTATTCGTTTGTCTATTTGTCATTATATCTATCTAATGATGTGTTTATCTATCTATCTATCTTTCTGTATATCTATTCATGTCTATATATATCTATCTGTCTATCTATCTATCTATGTCTATCTATATGTATATATGACTATCTTTCTGTCTATCTATGAGTCTATCTATCTATCTATTTGTCTATCTATCTATCTTTCTCTATGTATATGTTTTTTAATCTATCTATCTATCTTTTTGTCTATCTATTTATCTAACTATATGTTTGTTAATCTATCTATCTATCTGTTGTCTATATATCTTTCTATCCATCTATCTATATGTTGGTCTATCTGTCTATTTTTTTGTCTATCTATCTATATTTCTTTTTATCTATCTTTCTTTCTATATGTTTATCTGTCTATCTATTTATTTATATATATGTCTAGCTATCTGTCTATCTATCTATCTGGCTTTCTTTCTTTCTATCTATCTATCTTCTTACTTACCTATCTACCTATCAATATATCTTATTACCTACCTATTTTTCTATCTATCTTTGTTTATCTCTATCTATTTGTATATCTGACTACTATGAGATGAATGAAAAAATTCTAGTCCATGCAAATGCAGGTTTGTTCTTGACACTCTTATTTTGTGCAGATCTGGCGTTGTCTCAATTCAGATCTACAACTACTTTTTATCGATCCTTGGTGGATTTAAACTATTGAAATGTTAATCGCCATTACAATTCCTAAATGAACCTATAGGTTTGGAAAAATTCAATACATGCAACTGTTGTCATTTCAACTTTAGTTTCCTTTTTTAGCACTTCTAACTTTTTTATAATTAACCATGGATTGATGCATGAAGCTGGGCAACACAGAAGAATATTTTGATGGGTAGTTCACTGAAATCTTGGAGTATCATGATTCAAGTAATTTCAAAATAAGCTCATGATTATCTCGTTGATGAAATTTCTACCAATGGCAATTGGTGTTGCATGCTCTAGTCTATCTATTTATCATTGGCATAGTGTTGTGATCTTTATTGTTTGTAAATTTACTATGTTATGCTCAGAGGACAAGAACTAGAAGATGCTGACCAGGCCTGAGAGACCTATATGTATGTTTTTTAAGCCTTAGATTATTTTCTTCTGTGTTCTTCATGTTTGTGTATTTGCATGAAAGTACATGTGTATGTGTCATCTAAGGCTATGTGCTTATATATACGTACATATAATGCTACTGTATATACGTACGTATACTACAAAATATATGTATGTATATATTGAGTATATACATACTTATATACCTGCCAAATATAGTCGTATGTATATACCAAGTATATATGTACATATATATCAAGTATAACATAAGTGGGTGCTAATATTTTGTAGACTGTCTTATTGCATACATACATATCCATTTACACAAAGCACACACATGTTGATATATATAATTACTTGGGCTGGTCTGGTCATCATTGTGCATTGCTTACTAATGTAGTCATAAAAGTCATGGGTATTAGATCCACCCCAAAGTTTGTGGCAGAAGATATTCATGGTCCTGGCTAGCCAGGCAGATAGAGGTTGGGTCTTAAATCTCGTGTAATTGTGTAGATATGTATTTAACATGGTAACAAGTGCGTATGTATAGGAAATACGTTTTCTTGCTGTAGGTTTTGTAGTCATTGTTCTAATGGTACAAAGTCTTAGAAGGATGATGAGGATGATGCTTGTGTAGTGTCATGTATTTTATTAGATTACACAAACTAGTATTCAAGCACAATAAAAATGCAACATTAGCCTGATTTTTATAGGCAGAGAGTGCCAGAGGGAATATCGGTCCTATTTTTGGAGGAATAGCTAGCCGACTCGTCAAAACTAGCTCAATCTCAAAGGAGTAGTTGGCAGGGAAGTTCATCAGTCGAGCATCATCATCTGCCCAACTTTTATTATCAGCAACTATAGTAGCAACAGTAGCAATATATACGTGTGTATACTTGGTATATACGTATGTATATAATATAGTATATTAGTACGTATATACAGAGTATATACGTATGTATATACTATAGTATATATGTATGTATATACTTTAGAATATAAGTATGTATATACTCAGTATATATGTATGTATATACTATAGTAAATACATAGTATTATATATATATATATATATATATATATATATATATATATATATATATATATATCTATCTATCTTTCTGTCAATAATACTATATATCTATCTATATATTTATCTATCTATCTTTCTATCTATGTGTCTGTCTATCTATCTGTATATCTGCATATCTGACTATCCATCTATATATCTATCAATATATTTTTCTACGTATCTATCCATCGATCTATATATTTGTCTATCTATGTGTCTATCTATATGTCTATCTATTAATCTATCTGTCTATATATCTATTTATCTATCTGTATATCTTTTTGTCTATCTATTTTTCTATCTATATGATTATCTATCTCTCTATCTGTATATTTATCTGTCTAATAATCTTTAAATCTATCTAACTATTTGTCTATCGATCTGTCGATTAATCTATCTATCAATATGTCTATCAATCTTTATATCAATATATCTATCAATCAATCTAACAATCTATCTATCTATCTATCAATCTATCTATTTATCTGTATATCTATCTATATCTATATCTATCTATCTATAAGTCTATTTATCTCTCTATCTATCTATCTTTCTATATATCTATCTATATATCGACCAATCTAACTGTCTATCTATCTATTTTATCTATCAATCTATCTATCAGTCTATCTATCATTTTAACTATCTATCTATTTATCTGTCTGTCTGTCTATATGTCTGTCTATCTATCTATCTATATATCTCTCTATTTATATATCTCTTTATCTTTTTTTCTATCTATTTGCATATCAATATACCTACCGATCTTCTTGTCTACCTATTTATTAATCTATATATCTATCTATTTATATGTCCATATCTCCATCTATATATCTATTTAAATATCTATCTATCTTTATATCTATCTGTTTGTCTATCTATCTGTCTATCTATATATCTATTTATCTATCTATCAATGAATCAATCAATCTATCTATCTATATATCTATTTGTCTATCTATGTATCTATGTATCTATGTATCTATCTATCTGTCTACATGTCTATCTATCTATATATCTATATATATATATCTATCTATTTATTTATTTATTTATCCATCTGTCTATCTTTCAATCTATCTTTCTAACAATCTGTCTATCTATATGTCTATCAATTTTTCTATTATCTTTCATTTAATATGTCTATCAAACTATCTAACAATCTACCTATCATTCTATCTATAAATCTATCTATTAATCACCTAATAATCTATCTATCTATCTATCTGTCTGTCTATCTATCTACCTATCTATCTGCTATCTATTTACCTATCTCTATGTCTATATATATTTATACACACACACACACACACACACACACACACACACATATATATATATATATAAATATATGTCTAACTATCTAGTTATCAATCTATCTAGTTATCAATCTATCTAGATATCTATGTATATATTTGTCTATCTTTCTAACTATTTACCTATCTATTTAGCTATGTATTAGTCGATTTATTTGTATATCTTTATGTCTATCCTTCTATATATCTATCTGTCTATCAATCTATCAATTAATCGGTCAATCAATGTTTCCCTTTATGTTTATCTATCTATCTATCTAACTACCTATATATCTAACTATCTATCTAACTTTCTGTCTTTCTATTTTTCTATCTATATGTCTATCTATCTATCTATTTGTCTCCCTGTCTATCTATTTGTCTATATATCTATTTATCTACCTATCTATCAACATGTCTTTTTATCTATCTATCTATTTTTCGAACTATTAGCCTATTGATTTATCTATCAATATGACTATCCAATTGTCTATCTATCTGTCTAACTATCTGTATATTTTTCTATATATTTATCTATCTATCTATCTAATTGTATGACTGTCTATCTATCTATCTATATGTGTATTAATATGTCAATCTAGATTTCTGTCAATTTAGCTATCTATCTTTCTATCTATCTATCTATCTTAATGTCTATCTATCTAATATTCTATAGATCTATCTGTTTATCTATATATATATATCTATCTATCTATATATTTATATGTCTAACTATTTAATTATCTATCTATCTATCTATTAGTCTATATGTTTAACATTCTATCTATCAATCTGTCTATCAATCTGCCATTCTATCTCTCTATTTATGTGTCTATCATTCGATGTATATATAACTATATCTATCTATCAATCTATCTATCTATCTATCTCTATAACTATTTATCTATCTATCTGTGTGTGTATGTCTATTCATTTGTTGTCTATCTATTAGTTTATCTATAAATCTTTCTATCAATATATCTATAAATCAATATATGAATCTATCTTAGAATCTATCTATCAAACTATCTATATATTTGCTTATATACTATCTATCTATCTATCTATTTGTTTGTCTGTATATTTGTCTGTACGCCTTTGTTTCTATTTGTCTGTCTATCTATTTATTTGACTATCTATCTATCTATCTATCTATCTATATATCTATCTGTCAATCTATTTTTCTATATATCTATCTATATATCTATCTATATATCTATCTATCTATTTATTTATCATTCTAATTATCTATTTATTTATATATCCATATATTGTCTATCAATATGCCTTTCAATCAATCAATCAATCTATGTATCTATCTTTAAGTCTATCTAAATGTATATCTATCTATCTATCTATCTATCTAAATGTATATCTGTCTATATATCTGTCAATCAATCTGTTTATCAATCTGTGTATCTATATGTATTTATTTATGTCTATCTATCTATCTTTCTATCTATTTGTTTATCTATCTATCATTCTTTCTTTCTACATGTTTTTCTATTTGTCTATCTATCTATTTATCAATCTTTATATCTATCTATCTATCAATCAATCAATCTATTTATTAATCTTTCTATCAATCTCTCTATTGATTTGTCTATCAATCTATCTATCATTCAATTATTTTATCTCTCTAAATTTCTGTCTATCTTTCAGTCTATTTAATAATCTTTCTATATATCTATCTATTTATCAGTTTATCTTTTTGTCTATCAATCAATCTATCTATCTCTTTGTCTATCTATCTGTCTGTTTATATGTCTGTCTATCTATATATCAATCTATCTAGCCATCTATTTGTATGTATATCTATCTATCTGTATATCTATCTATCTATCTATCTTTCTTTCTATATCTTTATTTATCTATCTATATATCTATCTATCTTACTACTTATGTATCTGTCTATCTATTTGTATATATATATATATATATATATATATATATATATCTATTTGTCTATATATTTATCTATATATTATCTATATCTATCTATTTGTTTGTCTGTCTATCTATCTGTTTATCTCTCTCTCTCTCTCTCTTTCTATTTGTCTATATATATATATATATATATATATATATATATATATATATATCTATCTGTCTATATATCTATCTATCTGTCTATCTATCTATTTATCTAAATGTCTATCAATCTATATATCAATCTGTATATCTGTATATCTATCTATATATCTATCTGTCTATCTGTCTATCCATATGTCGATCATTCTATCTATCAATCTATGTATTTATCTGTCTATCTATCTGTCTATTTGTCTGTCTGTCTTTATATCTATCTACCTATCAATCTATATATCTATCAAGAGTCCTCTGGATATTTCTACTGGTTATTAGGGACTACATTACAATTTACACAACATTCAATACAAGTAAATTTGGTAGCTACTAAAAACCAGTGCAATTTTACAAGATTTTACAATCTAGTTATGCGGCAGCCCTTGGGCGAGATGATGATTCAGTTGATTTGCTTAGTTCAACTGGTTCTGACCCAATCCATGCGGAACATAAGACATCTACCTAGACTATTACAGTTGAAGGTGACCTAGTGGCTAAAAATTCCATTATAGGTTGCCCAGCCCATTTGACCAAAAACAAACCCAAAGATAGTGGTACAAAATATTTAACCATTTACATTATTAAATTTGGCCATACATACCCTAATCATATTTACTTGATCACAAATCATCACCAATTTTCCTTGTTCCATTGTATATGAGAATAGAAAGTATACTGCAAATAAGAAGGAATTGGTTTATGTAGATTAAAAGTTGTTTTCAATCTCCTTTTTCACATAAACAGATCACTTTCACA
>JAREIK010003745.1:101397-128460 GCA_029783825.1 Sapria himalayana | reverse complement strand
AAATATATTTACATAACACAAAATGATTCAAAATCAATCAAAATATATTACTAAAAATCATATTTAGATGAAATATATTACTATATTACAAGGATTCAGAAGAAGCAAAATATATTACTATATAATAATTTATTGTTTTAAAATTTTTTCTTTTAAAATAATTAGTTTTCATTTAATGAATATAATTTATATAAATTATATTTGTCCTAACTCATAATTTATTTTGTAATTAATATTTATATATAAATAAACAAATAAATAATTAAAATTAGAATATTTAAAATTATAATGAAAAAATAATATTGAGATTTATTTATTATTATTTAGGGTTACCAGTTTAAAAGGAGTATTATTTATTATTTAGGGTTTTAGAGATTTAGGAGTTGTTGATTTAAGTGTTTAGGCATTTAGTGGTTTATAGGTTTTATTTAAACAATGAAATATAACAAAAAATATATTTTTTTTTTCACATTTTCAAAGGTTATAATTTAAAATTTTTTTCAAAAGTGAATTCAATATTTAGTTATAATAATCATTATATTTATATATCGTATAAATTCAATATAAATAATTTTATTGATAAATATTCTAATAATGATCAAAAAATAAATTAATAATCTATTACTAATAGATAGATATCAATTAAAATATATTTACAAAACCAATAATGATTCAGAAGCAAAGTAAATTATATTATTATATAATAATTTCTTGTTTTTAATTTTTTTCTTTTAATAATTTTATTTATATTTTTTTTATGAAAAATAATTTATATAAATTATAATTGTCTAACTCATAATTTTTTTGTGATTAATATTTATATAAAAATAAACAAATAAATAATTAAAATGAATATTTAAAATTATAATGAAAAAAATAAAAATGGATTTATTATTTATTATTTAGGATATATCTGATTAGAAAAATTATCTATTTAGGTTTTTCGAGATTTATAAGTTATTCATTTAAGTATTTACTCAATTAGTGGTTTATATGTTTTATTTAAACAATGAAATAATATAAAAATTATTTTTGATATTTTCTCACATTCTCAAAGGTTATAACCTTTGAAAATATAATAATTTTAAATTTTTTTAAAAATGTGAATACAATATTTAGTAATAAGAATCATTATAATTATATATAATATAAACTAAATATAAACAATTTTATTGATATATATGAAATCAATTAACAAAAAATAAATTAATATGATATTATTAATATGATATATATAAATTAAAATATAATTGGAAAGCATAAAATTATTCAAAATCAAAGTAAAATTTATTACCAAAAAAATAATTTTTGTTTTTTCTTTTTTGGCTCATTTTATAAGATTATATATTTTTTTTGATAAAAAATAAATTATTTAAATTATATTTGTATCACTCATAATTTATATTGTAATTAATATTTCAATAAATTATTTAAATTATATTTAAGGTTTACGAGTTTAAAGGTTTAGGTATTTAGGGGCTTCAGGGTTTAGGAGTTTAGAGATTTATGTGTTTAAATATTTAATGGTTTATAAGTTTTATTTTATAATTGATATACCAAAAAATTTATTTTATGTTATTTTTTCTCATTTTTTGAAGGTTATAACCATTGAAAATATTACAATTTTTAAATTTTTTTAAATGTTAATACTATATTTAGTTTTGATAATATTAATAACTATATATCATATAAATTCAATATAAACAATTATATTTATAGATATTTTATTAATGATCAAAAAATAAATTAATAAACAATTTTAAATAAGATAGATATTTTTTAAAATATATTTACAAACCCTAAATTTATTCAAAATCAAAGTAAAATAAATTACTAAATAATAATGTTTTTATGTTTTGCTTCTTTTTATATGTTTATATTTTTTGTTCTTAAATGTATATTATTTAATGTATATTTTTCTTCCTAATAATATATTTTGTAATTTATAATTCTATAAATATAAACTAAAAATTAATTAAAATGAATATTTAAAATATAATGAATCCAAATAAAAGTGAGATTTATTATTTATTATTCATGATATACAGTTTTAATGGTTTAGGTATTTAGGTGTTTTGGGGTTTAGTGATTTAAGTGTTTATGCCTTTAGTGATTTATATTTTTTATTTAAAGAATGAAAAAACAAAAAATTTAATTTTTTGTTTTTTTTTTAATTTTTGAAGGTTAAAACCTTTGAAAATATAATAATTTCTAATTTTTTTTAAATGTGATTATAATATTTAGTTATAATAATCTTAATAATTATATATAATGTAAACTCAGTATAAATAATGTTTTTAATAGATATTATAATAATGATCAATAAATAATTTATAAACTATTATTAAAAAGAATGTTATAAATTAAAATATAAATGCAAAATCTAAAATGATACAAAATCAAAATAAAATATTTTAGTAAATAATAAATTTTTGATTTTAAAATTGTGCCTATTTTTATAAGCTTATATTTTTTTGATGAAATATAAATTTTTTAAATTATATCTGTCTCACTAATAATTTATTTTGTAATTAATATTTCTTTATATATAAATTGATAAAATATTAAAATAAAAATTTAAAATTTTTCTGAATAAAAATTAAAATGACATTTATGATTTTTTAATAATGTATACCAGTTTAATGGTTTTGAGATTTAAAATTTTTTGAAATGTGAATACAATATTTAGTTATAATATTATTAATAATCATACATAATATAAATTCAATATAAACAATTTTATTGATAGTTATTATAATAATGATCATAAATTAAATTAATAAACTATAAATAATTAGATAGATATTCATTAAAAAATATTTACAAAATCCAAATTGATTCAAAATTAAAGTAAAATATATTACTAAATAATAAATTTTAATTTTTAAATTTTACTTCTTTTATAAGCGTATATATATTTTTGATTAAAAATAAATTATTTAAATTATATTTGTCTTACTCATAATTTATTTTGTAATAAATATTTCTATAAAAATAAACTAATAAATAGAAATAAAAATTAGATTTATTAATTATTATGTATTATATAGTGGTTTGATGGTTTATGTATTTAGGTATTACGGGGTTTACGCGTATACTGATTTAATTATGAATGCATTTAGTGGTTTATAGGTTTTATTTAAAAAATAAAATTACACAAAATTTATTTTTATTATTTTTTGATATTTTCACAGGTTATAACCTTTGAAAATATAATAATTTTTAAATTTGTTTCAAAAGAGAATTCAAAATTTAGGTATAATAATCATTATTTTTATATTTCAGATAAATTCAATATAAACAATTTTAGTGATTAATATTGTAATAATGATTAAAAAATAAATTAATAATCTATTATTAATAAGATAGATTTCAATTAAAATATAATTACAAAACATAAAATAATTCATAAGCAACCCAAAATATATTACTATATAATACTTTTTTGTTTTGTAATTTTTTTTTATTTTAAAAAGTTTATATATTTTTTTGATTAAAAATAATTTAAATAAATTATATTTGTCTTACTAATAATTTATTTTTTAATTAATAGTTATATAAAAATAAATTAATAATTAAAATAAATATTTAAAATTATAATGAAAAAAAATGAGATTTATTATTTATTATTTAGGAATACCAGTTTAATTTAAATTAGATCCATCTCACTAATAATTTATTTCGTAATTAATATTTCTATAAAAAATAAATTGATAAATAATTAAAATAAAAATTTAAAATTACACTTAATAAAAATTAAAATGAGATTTATGATTTATTATTAATCAATACCAATTAATAGTTTATGTATTTTGAGATTTTGTCATTAGGAGTTTAGCAATTTATGTTTTTAGGCTTTTAGTGGTTTATAGGTTTTATATAAAAAAATAAATAATAAAAATAAATTCATAATTTGTTATCATTTTCATTGGTTAACCTTTGAAAATATAATAATATTTACAATTTTTTGAAATGTGAATACAATATTTAGTTTTAATATTATTAATAATTATATATCATATAAATTTAATATAAATAATTTTATTAATAGATAATATAATAAAGATCAAAAATTAAATTAATAAACTATTAATAAAAAGATAGATATTAATTATAAAATATTTACAAATCCCAAATTGATTCAAAATTATAGTAAAATATATTACTAGATAATAATTTTTAATGTTTAAATTTTTACTTCTTTTAGAACCGTATCTTTTTTTTATTAAAAATAAATTAATTAAATTATATTTTTCGCACTCATACATTATTTTGTAATAAATATTTCAATAAAAATAAACTAATAAATAATTAAAATGAATATTTAAAATTATAATAAATAGAAATAAAAATCAGATTTATTAATTATTATGTAGTATATAGTAGTTTAATGATTTATGTATTTAGGCATTATGGAGTTTAGGAGTTTACTGATTTAACTATGTATGTATTTAGTGGTTTAAAGGTTTTATTTTAAAAAAAAAATTATTTTTATTATTTTTTTATATTTTCAAAGTTTATAACCTTTGAAAATAAAATAATTTTTTAATTTTTTTCAAAAGTGAATAAATATTTATTTATAATAATCATAATATTTATATATCATATAAATTCAATATAAACAATTTTATTGATAGATATTTTAATAATTATCAAAAATTAAATTAAAAATCTATTATGAATAAATTAATTTTACTTAAAATATAATATCAAAACCTAAAATGATTCAAAAGCAAAGCAAAATATATTACTTAAATTATAATTATTTGTTTTTAAATTAATTTCTTTTTATAAGCTTATCTATTTTTTGAAGAAAAATAATTTTTAAAAATTATATTTTAACTCATAATTTATTTTATAATTAATATATATATATAAATAAAAAACTAAACAATCAAAATGAATTTTTTAAATTAAAATAAAAACAAATAAAAATGAGATTTATTAATTATTATTTAGGGGATACCCATTTAAAAGATTATCTATATAGGGGTATCGAGATTTTGTAGTTTAGTGATTTAAATGTTTAGACATTTAGTGATCTATAGGTTTTATTTAAACAATGAAATAATAAAAAATATATTTTTTTTTGTTTTTTCACATGTTCAAAGTTTATAATCTTTGAAAATATAATAATTTTAAAATTTTTTTCAAAAGTAAATACAATATTTAGTTATTATAATAATTAAATTTATATATCATATTAATTAATATAAATATATTTATTAATAAATTTTATAATAATGATCAAAAAATAAATTAATAATCCATTATTAATAAGTTAGATATCAATTAAAATATAATTACAAAACCTAAAATGATTCAGAAACAAAGTAATATAAATTACTATATAATAATTTATTATTTTTAATTTTTTTCTTCTTTTAATAAGTTTATCTATATTTTTTTTGTTGAAAAATAATTTATATAAATTATAATTTTCTAACTTTTAATTTATTTTGTATTTAATATTTATATAAAAATAAACATATAAATAATTAAAATGAATATTTAAAATTATAATGAAAAAAATAAAAATGAGATTTATTATTTATTATTTAGGATATATGTGTTTAAAAAAATTTAAGTATTTAGGGTTTTTGAGATTTAGAAGTTATTGATTAAAGTATTTAGGCATTTAATGGTTTATAGCTTTAATCTAAACAATGAAATAACAAAAAATTTATTTTTGATATTTTTTCAAAATTTAAAATGTCATAACATTTGAAAATATAATAATTTTAAAATTTTTTAAAAATGTGAATATAATATTTAGTAATAATAATAATTATTACTATATATAATATAAAATAAATATAAACAATTTTATTGATAAATATTATATCAATTATCAAAAAATAAATTAATAAACTATTATTAATATGATAGATATAAATTAAAATATAATTAAAAAAACTAAAATGATTCAAAATCAAAGTAAAATTTATTACTAAATAATAATTTTTTTTCGTATTTGCATCATTTTATATGCTTATATATTTTTTGGATGAAAAATATATTATTTAAATTATATTTGTTTCACTCATAATTTATTTTTGTAATTAATATTTCTATAAATTATTTAAATTATATTTAAGGTTTACGAGTTTAAAGATTTATGTATTTAGGGGCTTCGGGGTTTAGAAGTTTAAAGATTTATGCATTTAGGGATTTAATTGTTTATAAGTTTTATTTAAACAATGATATAACAAAAAATTTATTTTCGTTATTTTTTCTCATTTTTAAAGATTATAAACTTTGAAATTTAATAATTTTTAAATTTTTTTTATATTTGAATACTATATTTTGTTATGATAATCTTAATAATTATATATCATGTTAATTCAATATAAAAAATTATATTGATAGATATTATATTAATGATCAATAAATAAATTAATAAACTATTATTAATATTTTAGATATTTTTCAAAATATTTTTACAAAACGTAAATTTATTCAAAATCAAAGTACAATATAATACTAAATAATAACTTTTTTGATGTTTTGCTTCTTTTTATAAGTTTATATTTTTTGTTATTAAAATAGATTAGTTAAATTATATTTGTCTTCCATATAAATTATTTTTAATTTATAATTTTATAAAAATAAACTAATAAATAATTAAAATGAATATTTAAAATTATAATTAATACAAATAAAATTGAGATTTAATATTTATTATTCGGGATATACTAGTTTAATAGTTTTTAGTATTTAGGAGTTTTGGGGTTTAGTTATTTAAGTGTTTAGGACTTTAGTGATTTATAGTTTTTATTTAAAGAATTAAAAAATAAAAAATTAAATTTTTTAATTTTTTTTAATTTTTGAAGGATAAACCATTGAAAATATAATAATTTTTAATTTTATTTAAATGTTAATATAATATTTATTATAATATTCTTAATAATTATATATAATGTAAACTCAATATAAATAATTTTTTTAATAGATATTATAATAATGATCATTAAAAAAATAATAAACTATTAATAATAAGAATGATATAAATTATAATATAATTGTAAAAACTAAAATTATTCAAATTCAAAATAAAATATATTACAAAATAATAAATTTTTGTTATTAAAATTTTGCCTCTTTTTATAACCATATATTTTTTTTTGATAAAAAATAAATTATTTAAAATAGATTTGTCTCACTAATAATTTTATTGTAAATAATATTTCTATAAAAATAAACTGATAAATAATTAAAATAAAAATTTAAAATTATACTTAATAAAAATTAAAATGAGATTTATTATTTATTATTAATGTATACCAATTTACTGGTTTAAGTATTTAGAGATATTGTCATTTATGAATATAGCAATTTATGTTTTTAGGAATTTAGTGGTTTATACATTTTATTTAAATAATGAAATAACAAAAAATTTATTTTTGATATTATTTCAAATTTTCAAAGGTTATAACATTTGAAAATATAATAATTTTTAAATTTTTTAAAAATGTTTATTCAATATTTATTAAATTTTAATTAATCTTAATAATATTTAGGTTTTATTATTTATGTAATTATAATAATATTATAATTATAGAAATTTACAATATTTCTATTAAATTATAATTTTAATCTTAATAATATTTAATATTATTAAGATAAAAATTATTGACAATTTCAAATGAGTTTTAAATTATTTATAATTATTTATTAATTTTAAAATATAGTATTTATTAATTAAGGTTATTTTTTCTCATTTTCAATTAATATAATATTTATTAATTGCCTAAATTGTTATATAATTGTTTATATTGAATTAACATGATATATAATTTTTAAGATTATCATAACTAAATATAGTATTCACATATATAAAAAATTCAAAAAATGTTATATTTTCAAAGGTTATAACCTTCAAAAATGAGAAAAAATAACAAAAATAAATTTTTTGTTATATCACTATTTAAATAAAACTTATAAACCATTAAATGTGTAGATACATAAATCTGTAAACTCTTAAACCCCGAAGCCCCTAAATACCTAAACATTTAAACTCATAAACCTTAAATATAATTTAAATAATTTATAGAAATATTAATTACAAAATAAATTATGAGTGACAAATATAATTTAAATAATATATTTTTCATCAACAAAATATATAAGCGTATAAAATGATGCAAATACTAAAAAAAATTATTATTTAGTAATAAATTTTACTTTGATTTTGAATCATTTTAGGTTTTTCAATTATATTTTAATTTATATCTATCATATTAATAAAAGTTTATTAATTTATTGTTTGATAATTGATATAATATTTTCAATAAAATTGTTTAGATTTAGTTTATATTATATATAGTGATAATTATTATTATTACTAAATATTGTATTCACATTTTTAAAAATTTTTAAAATTATTATATTTTCAAATATAATGACATTTGAAAATTTGAAAAAATATCAAAAATAATTTTTTTGTTATTTAATTATTTGAATAAAACATATAAACCATTAAATACCCAAATACTTAAATCAATAACTACTAAATCTAGAAAACCCTAAATAGATAATTTTTTTATACTTGTATATCCTAAATAATAAATGATAAATCTCATTTTTATTTTTTTCATTATAATTTTAAATATTCATTTTAATTATTTATTTGTTTATTTTTATATAAATATTAATTACAAAATAACTTATAAGTTAAACAAATATAATTTATATAAATTATTTTTTAACAGAAAAATATAGATAAACTTATTAAAAGAAGAAAAAAATTAAAAACAAAAATTATTATATAGTAATATATTTTACTTTGTTTATTAATCAATTTAGATTTTATAATTATATTTTAATTGATATCTAACTTATTAATAATAGATTATTAATTTATTTTTTGATCATTATTAGAATATTTATCAATAAAATTATTTATATTGAATTTATATGATATATAAATATAAAGATTATTATAACTAAATATTGTATTTACATTTAAAAAAAATTTTAAAATTATTATATTTTCAAATGTTATAATCTTTCAAAATATCAAAAAATAATAAAAATAATTTTTTTATTATTATATTTTTTTAATAAAACTTATAAACCACTAAATGCATAAACAGTTAAATCAGTAAACTCTGAAAATTCTTGATGCCTAAATACATAAAACATTAAACTGCTATATACTACTTAATAATTGATAAATCTAATTTTTATTTATATTTATTATAATTTTAAATATTCATTTTAATTATTTTTTAGTTTATTTTTATAGAAATATTTATTACAAATTAAATTATGAAAGCGACATATATATTTTAATTAATTTATTTTTAATCAAAAAAAATATATGCTTATAAAAGAAGTAAAAATTTAAAAATTAAAAATTATTATCCAATAATATATTTTACTTTAATTTTGAATCTATTTGGGTTTTATAAATATTTTTTTATTAATATCAATCTTTTTATTAATAGTTTATTGATTTAAATTTTGATCATTATTATATTATCTATCACTAAAATTGTTTCTATTGAATTTATATGATATATAATTATTAATATTATTATAACTAAATATTGTATTCACATTTCAAAAAAATTTAAATATTATTATATTTTCAAAGGCTATAACCTATGAAAATTAGAAAAAATTACAAATTTTTTTTTTGTTATTTTATTGTTAAAATAAAACATATAAACCACTAAATGCCTAAAATCATAAATTACTAAACTCTTAAACGACAAAACCTTTAAATACTTAAACCATTAAAGATGTGTACTTTAATAAAAAATCATAAATCTCAATTTAATTTTTATTTAGTATAATTTTAAATTTTTATTTTAATTATTTATCAGTTTATTTTTATAGAAATATTAATTACAAAATAAATTATTAGTGAGACAGATCTAATTTAATTAATTTATTTTTATCAAAAAAAAATATATATCCTTATAAAAAGAGGCAAAATTGTAAAAACAAAAATTTATCATTTAGTAATATATTTTTTTTTATTTTGAATCATTTTAGATTTTACAATTTTATTTTAATATATATCATTCTTATTAATAATAGTTATTAATTTTTTATTGATCATTATTATAATATGTATTAGTAAATTTATTTATATTGAGTTTACATTATATATAATTATTAAGATTATTATAACAAATTATTATATTCACATTTAAAAAAATTAAATATTATTAAATTTTCAAAGGTTATAATCTTTAAAAATAAATAAAATCAAAAAATTAAATTTTTTATTTTTTCATTCTTTAAATAAAAACTATAAATCACCAAAGGCCTAAACACTTAAATCACTAAACCCCAAAACACATAAATACTTAAACCAATAAACTAGTATATCTTGAATAATAAATTATAAATCTCTATTTTATTTGTATTCATTATAGTTTTAAATATTCATTTTTATTATTTATTAATTTATTTTTATAGAATTATAAATTAAACATAAATTATTAGGAAGACAAATATATTTTAAATAGTTTACTTTGAATAATAAAAATATTAACTTATAAAAAGAAGCAAAACATCAAAAAAATTATTATTTAGTCTTATATTTTATTTTTATTTTGAATAAATTTATGTTTTGCAAATATATTTTAAATAATATCTTTCTTTTTAATAATAGTTTATTAATTTATTTTTTGATCATTAAAATAATATCTATTAATATAATTATTTATATTTAATTTACATGATATATAATTATTAAGATTATCATAACTAAATATAGTATTCACATATAAAAAAAATTTAAAAATTGTTATATTTTCAAAGGTTATAACCTTCAAAAATGATAAAAAATAAAAAAAATAAATTTTGTGTTATATAATTATTTAAATAAAACTTATAAACCATTAATTTCCTAAATACATATTTAGGCAAATAAATAATAAATAATATTAAATATTATTAAGATTATATAATTTAACCTACAATTAATTGTAGATATAGGTTAAATTATAATAATACTATTATAATTATAAACAAGTATATAATTGTAAATAATAAAAGAAATTGAAAACTCATTATAAATAATATATATAATAATTATAATATAAACAAGTATTATTAAGATTTTAATAGAAACTATTAATTAATAATACTATTAATTGTAATAAATAATATAATTAAAATTATTGTAGTTTAATGATATTAATTATTTATAAAATATTATTAATAAATATTATAATATATTACTTATATAATAATTAATAATAATATAATAGATCATTAATTTTATTAAAATTTTATTATATTTATTATTTATAATATTTATTATAATATTAAAATATCATTAATATGATCTTAATATATTTATTAATACTATTATAATATTTATAATATTATTTATACTATTATTAATTTATAATAATAATTAATAATTATATTACTTTATAATATTATTTATAATATTATTATAATATTAATTTTTTATACTATTAAATAATATTAAAATATTATTAATAAATAATATTAATTATTTATAATTTAAAAAAAAATAAATATTATTATAAATATAATAATATAAGAAACTATTAATTGTACTTTTATTATATTATTATTAATTAATATATGTTATTTATAAAAACAAGTATTTACAATTAATATTAAAATTTTTGTTAATATATAATTGATGAATTTAATACAATTTATTATTTATTAATATTTATTATAATATCTATTATAATATTTATTAATTAGATCATTATTATAAATAATATAATCATAATAATATTAAGGTTTTGTAGATATATATACAATTAATATTTATTAATTTATTGATATTATATATATTCCACAGCGTTTATGTTCCAATTAGAGTAAATATTATGCCAAAAACCACAATAGTGGTATTAGATGAACTTGTATTTTCATAAAAATTGATAATGCCATATTTGATCGTATGTATGTGATGTATATGATTATGACAAGATTTGCATTTTTTGAATATATATAATATCATGGTTTGTTTGATTGACATATTTAATAGGTTTTATTATGGTTTTATTTGATTGAATCCAAACCCTAAAAGGATTCGTTAGTATGATTGAGAATCCTAATGGGATATTGTCATTATAGTGTTTAATTACATGATATATGATTCTAACTTTGTCTTAATCAGATTAATACATGGACTAAATTCATATATCAATTTTGATTTATCAGTCATTATTTTTGGTGGTGCCAAAATAAGTCCTATATGTAATGAGATTACATAAAATAGTATTTTTATGTGATTTTGATGGCTTTCTGCTTTTTTTAAATTTATTGGTAAGATCAATAAAAAATTTATTGATGAGATTAATACAAATTTATTGATAAGATCAATGAGAATTTTTTGATGAGATTAATAAAAATTTATTTATAAGATCAATGAAAATTTATTGATGAGATCATTGGAAATTTTAATTTTTTTTTCCTAGGATACTACACCTGACCCCACGAGGGCGGCTCTCCATGACCCCATCCGCTAACTGGCTAGAAGAACCACCATAATAGCACTATGTAACACCTTATAAATTTAATTGATTTTTAATTCATGGCTATTATAATTTAGTTCTTTTAATGCAAATTGTTTATGCTATATGTTACCATTATACATTTTGTATGTTATGTTGCTTCACATGGTACATAGTAAGGAATTTTTAACCAATGTGATTGGTAGAGTATTATTATTATTTTTTCTCAAGGGTTGTAATATTAAATATGGCTTGCATGCCATTATTATTTTATTGTAATTTTTTAATAGTTATAATAAAAACAAGAGAGATAGTGCAAGATATTTGAAGTCATGCAATTCAACCATGATGATGGAGGAGCTAGGTGCCTATGTGCAAGTTGGTGGTCAAATCAACTTCATGGAGAAACTTATTACTACCTAGGATTAATGACTATTGATCTTCATATTGGCTTGTGGATATCAATCTAGATTAAGGTCATACAATGACATATTTATTAAATGCATGTATGAGATTGTATGTATGATGTTACAATAGTATGTGATACTAGATATATGATGAGATCTATTAAACCCTTTTATCAAGATCCGTCACATAAAATATAAAGTTTACATGTCATCCATATTTACACACTTTTAAACCCTTTTATCACCTTAATGTGGGTTCTACAAAAGTAGAAGTACATTAGGTGACAATAATAAGACAAGATGAGTAATGGTGCTACCCATATGTGTTAAAATGGTTTAACTTTATTAAGTTATCAAATTGGTTTTGGGCCTAATGGCATTAGATGGGATTCAAACATGCCAAGACATATGATGTCAAAATCCTATAAATATCTATGCATTGCATGAGATGTAATTGGTAAAAGTTACATACATAAATAACTTAATTTTAAGTGTCATGCCAAAACTAACATAAAGTTGAGTAAAATATGGATAGCTCACTAGATATACAATTAGATAGATAGATAAATAGATAGATAGAAAGACAGACATACAGAAAGAGAGATAGATAGATAGATAGACACATAGACACATAGACTAATAGAAAGATAAACTAAAAAACAAATTGACACAAACATAAAGGCTGATAGATTGATAGACTAAAAGACAAATGGATAGATAGATAGATAGACAGATAGACAAACAGATAGATAGATAGATAAATAGATAGACAGATAGATAGATAGATAGATAGATAGACAAATAGAAAGATAGACAGACAGATATATAGACAAATAGACAAATAGATAGATATATAGATACACATATAGAAAGATATATAGCTTTATAAACAGATATATAGATAGATAGAAAGATAGGCAGATAGATAGATAGGTAGATTGACATACAAATAGATAGATTGATAGATTGATTGATAGAAAGATAGATATGCATATAGGTAGATATATAGAAAGACAAATACATAGATAGATAGATAAGTAGATAGATATATAAATAGATAGATAGATGTATAGATAAATAGATAGTGAGAAATATAGGCAGATATATAGATTAACAAATAGATTTATAGATAGAGAGATAGTTATAAAAATAAAAAGATAGACATATATAAAGATATAGAGAAATATCGATAGTTAAATAGATCGATAGATAGAAAGATAGGCAGAAAGACAAATTGACACAAACCGAAACGTAGACCCAAAGATATATAGACAGATAGATATATAGACATATACACATATAGGCACATAAATAAATAGACAAATAGAAAAATTCATAGCTAGATAAATAGATATAAAGATTGAAAGATAGATAGATAGACAGATAGACACATTATTAAATAGAGAGAGATAGACAGATAGATAAATATTCTAAAAGAGCAATAGATAGTTAAATAGTTTGATAATTAGATAGATAAACAGACAGATAGATAAATAAATAGTTAGAAAGTTAGACAATTAGATGGATAAACAAATTGATAGATAGATAGACATATTGATAGATTCATAGATTGATAGCTTAATAGATTGAAAGATTGAGAGATTGAAAAATAGATAGATACACATATACTTAGATAGATAGATTGACAGAGAGATAAATAGATAGATAGATAGACAAAATGATTCATTGATTGATAGATTAACATATAGTCATATAAACATATAAACAAATAGATAGGTAGGTAGGTAGATACATAGAATGATAATTAGATAGATATACATATAGATAAAAAAATAGATAGATATATAGACAAAAAGACATATAGATAGATAAATAGATAGATATGGATATAAATAAATAAATATATATATATATATATATATATATATATATATTGATATATTACTATAAGAAAATATCGATTTAGCTACAGAAATTTAGCTAGGAAAATTTAGCTAGGAAAATTTAGCTAGGGATAAAATCCATAGCTAATTAGCGAGGTATTATCTAGGGAATAACAACGGATATTTGATTTTACATTAAATAAAAAGTTTGTGATGGATTAGTGATGGATTAGCGATGGAAATGTTCGATTGAAAATATTCTGGTGCTTATATTTTCCTAGATTTCTACGCAAAGAAAAGATGGTAATTTAGCGATTGATTATAGCGAAGAAAATGTTTAATTGTAAATAATCCATCGATAATATTTTTGTAAATTTCCCACAATGAAAAGTACGAAAATTTAGTGACAGAATTTCCCTAGCTAATTAGATTGGGACAAAATCCATCTCTAAATAATTATCCGAAATTTTTTTTACTATTTTATATTTTATTGCAAGCAATTATTCCAAAAATTTTATTTTTCACAAAATATATCCATTTTGCTAGGGAATTTTCCCTAGCTATTTGGGATGTGGATAATTTTCTTCATTAATCTTTAATGATTTAAATCTTTTATATATTATCTTTTTTAATAATTTATATAATTTTGTATATTAAAGGTACATATGGTATGGTCTATAGACGAGCGATCATTGAAAGAGAGATTTTCCTCATATAATTATACAAATAAGTTATTATAAATAAATAATTCAAAAAATATTAAATACAAAAAAAAATTAATATTAATAAAAACTACAATAACTATTAATAAAGACTATAATAATTTTTGAATTTAAATCTATAGATATTAATTATTTCTATTATAATATTATAAATACTATTATATACTATTATAATTAATAAAAACTATTAATATTTATTAATTAAGATTTTATTAATATATGTTATTTATATAGTAATATATTATTTAATATTAATTAATAGTATTTATTATTAAGATTATATTATTTATTATTATTATTAATTTACTAAAATTATAAATAATATATTAATACAAAACCTTAATAATATTATAATAATATTAAAATAGTATTAATAAATAATATAAATAACAAAAAAAAACTATGAATAATAATATTAATTATTTATAATAATATAATATTATAAATAATATTAAAAATATATTTTTTAATTATTTATAATATAATAATTAATATGATCTATTATTTAATAGATCATATAATAATAATAATAATTATAATATATTACTTTTATTATAATTTACAATTAATTATTTATAAAATATTATTAATAAATATTATAATATATTACTTTTATAATAATTAATACAAAAAAACTTAAGGTTTTATTAATATTAATAAAAACTACAATTTTTGAATTTAATATTAATAATTATAATATTTATAATTAATAAATAATATTTATTATATAAATTATTTTTCATCAAAAAATTATAAATAAACTTTAAAAAAAAATTTCAAAACAAAAAATTATTATATAGTAATATATTTTGCTTCTCTTCTGAATCATTTAAGGTTTTCTAATTATATTTTAATTAATATCTATCTTATAAAAAACCTATAAACCACTAAAAGCCTAAAAACATAAATCGCTAAACTTTTAACGACAAAACCTCTAAATACATAAACCATTAAACTGGTATACATTAATAATAAATCTTAAATCTCATTTTAATTTTCATTCAGTATAATTTTAAATTTTTATTTTAATTATTTATCAGTTTATTTTTATAGAAATATTAATTACAAAATAAATTATTAGTGAGACAGATCTAATTTAAATTAAACCGGTATCCCTAAATAATAAAGAATAAATCTTCTTTTTTTTTATTATAATTTTAAATATTCATTTTAAATATTTATTTGTTTATTTATATATAAATATTAATTAAAAAATAAATTGAGTTAGACAAATATAATTTATATATATTATTTTTCATCAAAAAATTATAGATAAACTTTTTAAAAGAAAAAAAAATTCTAAACAAAAAATTATTATATAGTAATATATTTTGCTTTGCTTCTGAATCATTTTAGGTTTTATAATTATATTGTAATTGATATCTATCTTTTTTTTATTTGAAATATATCTTATTAATAAAAGATTATTAATTTATTTTTTGATCATTATTTGAATATTTATCAATAAAATTATTTATATTGAATTTATATGATATATAAATATACTGATTATTATACCTAAAGATTGTATTCATTTTTAAAAAAAATTAAAAAATTATTATATTTTGAAAGTTTATAACATTTGAAAATATCAAAAAATAATAAAAATATATTTATTGTTATTTTATTTTTTAAATAAAACCTATAAACCACTAAAAGCCTAAAAACATAAATTGCTAAACTCCTAAATGACGAAAGCTCTAAATACTTATTCCATTAAACTGGTATAAATTAATAATAAATCATAAAGCTCATTTTAATTTTTATTCAGTATAATTTTAAATTTTTATTTTAATTAATTATCAGTTAATTTTTTGAAATATTAATTACAAAATAAATTATTAGTGAGACAGATCTAATTTAAATTAAATTTGTATCCCTAAATAATAAATAATAAATCTCATTTTTTTTCATTATAATTTTAAATATTCATTTTAATTATTTATTTGTTTTTTATATATAAATATTAATTACAAAATAAATTGTGCTAGACAAAAAGATTTATTAAAATTATTTTTCATGAAAAAATTATACATAAACTTTTTAAACGAAAAAAAATTTTCAAAACAAAAAATTATTATATAGTAATATATTTTTCCTTGCTTCTGAATCATTTTAGGTTTTGTAATTATATTTTAATTGATATCTATCTTATTAATACTATTTATTAATTTATTTTTTGATGATTATTATAATATTTATCAATAAAATTATTTATATTGAATTTACATGATATATAAGTATAAATTTTATTATAACTAAATATTATATTTACATTTGAAAATAATTTAAAAACTTTTATATTTTTAAAGGTTATCATCTTTGAAAATGAGATAAAATCACAAAAATAAATTTTTTGTTATTTTATTGTTTATATAAAACCTATAAACTACTAAATGCCTAAACGCTTAATCATTAAACTCCTCAACCCTAAAACCCTAAAACCCTTAAATACCTAAACATTTAACCCATCTTTAAAGGTTTATGTATTTATAAATAATATATAAATATCTATCAATAAATAATAGTTCATTAATTTATTTTTTGATCATTATTATATTTATATTTATAATTAGTTTATTAATATCTATCAATAAAATCATTTATTTTTAATTTACATGATATATAATTATTAAGTTTATTATAACTAAATATTGTAACTACATTTGATAAAAATTTAAATTTATTATATTTATAAAGGTTATAACCTCCAAAATTGATAAAAAATTTGAAAAATAATTTTTTTGTTATTTCATTATTTAAATAAAACATATAAACTACTAAATGCCTAAACACTTAAATCACTAAACTCCTAAACTCCTAAATACTTAAACCATTAAAGTGGTATACCCGAAATAATTACTCATAAATCTCATTTTTATTTATTTTCGTTATAATTTCAATATTCATTTTAATTATTTATTAGTTTATTTTTATAGAAATATTAATTGCAAAATAAAATTATGAATGAGTCAAATATAATTTAATTAATTTATTTTAATCAAAAAAATTTATAAGCTTATAAAAAGAATCAAAAAAATAAAAATAAAAAATTATTATTTAGTATTATATTTTACTTTGATTTTGAATCATTTTAGGTTTAGCAAATATATTTTAATTAATATCTATCTTATTAATAATAGTTTATTAATCTATTTTATGATCAGTATTATAATATCGATCAATAAAATTATTTATATTTAATTTACATGATATTTAATTTTTATGATTATTATAATTAAATATTGTATTAACATTTGAAAAAAAATTAAAAATTATAATATTTTCAATGGTAATAACCTTGAAAATGAAAAAAAATCATAAAAATAATTTTTTTTTATTTAATTATTTAAATAAAACCTATAAACCACAAAATACCTAAATACTTAAATTACTAAACTCCTAAACCCTAATACTGTTGAACCACACACACATAGCGACGGACCACAGTACACACCTACACATATTCTTGTCCATTTTGGTGTAGCATTTAGAGGGGCCAGCAAGTCCTGGAAGCAGCCAGAATTATGGCCCACCAACTTGTCAGAGGGACCCACTAGCAAGCCGGGATGATTACATTCAGACAACTGACGAGACCTAGCAAAGTGGTTGGGAGTAAACCCAGGAGTTGCTAGGAGTGGGTCCCACTAGCCCTGTCAGGCAGCATAGAGGGCCACCCAACCATCGCCCAACAGGAGTAGCTGGTAATTCATGATTAATTTGAGAGCTGGCAAAATCCGAAACATCACCAAGCATGACCGGTAAGCAATGGAGTCCAGACCAGCCACACGGTAGCGAAAGATTCAAACTTGTAGTTTATGTTTGTAGTCTTATTTGTATTTTGGACTTTGTATGCACCATGTACTTGTAGAGACGGATCATGACATACTCACACACACAATCTTGTATGTTCTCTAATGTAGAATTCAGAGGTGAGAATGAATTGAAAAAGTGCCATAGATATGGACTTGTGGATTTATGGGTATTCAGTTTTACATGTATTCCATTGTATAGCAATGACATAGGCCAATGCTTGATGCTGCATGTCACACACATGCACTATCTTATATTTGCATAGTTTGAATATGGTGCATCATTCAGGTTCCTCCAAAAGGCTTGGACAAATCCAAATGGAAAGGATGCAGTGCGCATAATGTTTTATTGCCAACTCTGTAGTCTGGGAATGCCAGGTGATTTTAGTTGTATTCGTACTCTTGGAATTATTAGACTTTATGTTTTTTTATCTATTTTATGCATAGAATCATTAAGGTGCATAGGATATCGTGGGCTGGCCTAAATTAGTCTGCTTTTTAATCTTTTGCAAGTTGTGTGCCTAAATGATAAATAAAGTGTATATTTTCAAAAAAAAAACAAAAAAAAACCATAAACCCTAACTTTAAATCCTAAACCTTAAACCATAAACTATAACCCTAGTCCATAAAGCCTAATCCTAAATTTCATGTTTTGCACTTTTATAATCAAATGACTAAGTGTTAAATTTAAATTGAAATTCATGACTTTAAGAAATGTCACAGATTTATCTTTTTGTATATGTAACACAAAGTCATGTTACAAGTGGTGAGTTATGGATTCAGTCTCTTTCTTGCTTTAGATTATTGTAGCATTAGAAATGGTCATGATTGTATATTTTGTCTCTAGAACACAAAATCATATCGATGAGAATATGTCATAACTTGTGTCTCTCTGATGAACTTATTGTTATGGCACTAAGAATGATCATGAATACATATTTAATCACTAAAATACTGGGTCACAGTATTGGATATGACCATAGCTTGTGCATTTTATCTTTATATTGCAAAGTCATTGCACTAGGAATGATTTTAACTTTGGACATTCCTCAAGAGCAAAAGTCATGACCCTAGAAATAGTTAAAGCTCGAGTACTACTGTTTATAACTTTCTATAGCTAAAATTCTTGGGATTGGAAATATCACTATGGCCTTTTCCGTTGATTTGTGACCTCAAGTGTCAATATGCAAGACTAATATTTTGAGCAATGATTAAAACCTTTTATACATTTGAATATGATTCATTTACACCTTTTTGGGTATTGTGAGCTTGTATACATAACTCATTTAATATAAAAAGAAAAAAATGATACTTTTCATATCCATGAAGATATAAAAAAGGCTTAGACATGCCAATAAAATACATTTTTTGATTCTTGATTGAAAGAGAGCCTATACTTTTTGCCCTGCTCAAACTGCCCAGGGGCTAGTTTGTTCTAATAGGCTAAAAAGTGGTTATTTTATTAGTGGTGAACTATGTTTTATAAAAATTTCTTTGAGTGTGTGCATGAGAGATATTTTAGAAGAAATTACAATAATCAATATAAATAGCATCCTCAACAACTAGCTATTTCAACAGATAGGTGTACAACTTTGGTTTAGTCTATTATCGTACATGAGACATATTGCCTTTGATAGCCGAGTGATTCAACATCAAATATGATGAGACATAATAGAGATAAAGTAAAAGTTCCTATTATTTTGGTTAGAGCTTTAGCAATCATTCTAGAGTTGAAAGAAAAACAAAATAAATTATTTTAATTATTCATTATAATTTTAATTTTTATTTTAATTATTTATCAATTTATTTTTATAGAAATATTAATTACAAAATAAATTATTAGTGAGATAGATCTAATTTAAATTAAACCGGTATATCCTAAATAATAAAGAATAAATCTCATTTTTTTTGATTTTAATTTTAAATATTCAAATTTAATTATTTATTTGATTATTTTTATATAAATATTAATTACAAAATAAATTATGAGTTACACAAATATAATTTATATAAATTATTTTTCATCAAAATAATATAGATAAACTTTTTAAAAGAAAAAAAAATTTCAAAACAAAAAATTATTATATAGTAATATATTTTGTTTTGCTTCTGATTCATTTTAGGATTTGTAATTATATTATAATTGATATCAATCTTATTAATAATAGATTATTAATTTATTTTTTGATCATTATTAGAATATTTATCAATTAAATAGTTTATATTGAATTTATATGATATATAAATATAATGATTATTATAACTAAATATTGAATTAACTTTTAAAAAAAATTTAAAAATTATTATATTGTCTAAGGTTATAACCTTTGAAAATATAAAAAAATAATAAAAATAATTTTTTGTTTTTTATTTTATAAATAAAACCTATAAACTACTAAATGCATACACAGTTAAATAAGTAAACTCCTAGATCCCTGTAATGCCTAAATACAGTAACCATAAAACCGATATAAAATACATAATAAATAATAAATCTAAATTTTTTTTCTATTTATTATAATTTTAAATATTCATTTTAATTATTTATTAGTTTATTTTTATAGAAATATTTATTACAAAATAAATTTTTACTCCGACAAATATAATTTAAATAATTTATTTATAATGAAATAATATATATACGCATATAAAAGAAGAAAAAATTTAAAAATTTAAAATTATTATCCAGTTATATATTTTACTTTAATTTTGAATCAATTTGGGTTTTGTAAATATTTTTTAATTAATTTCTATCTTTTTATTATAGTTTATTACTTTAATTTTTGATTATTATTATAATATCTATCAATAAAATTCTTTATATTGAATTTATATGATATATAATTATTAATATCATTATAAATAAAATATTATATTTACAGTTAAAAAATTTTAAATATTATTATTTTTTCAAAGGTTATAACCTATGAAAATCAGAAAAAATTATAATTTTTTTTTATTATTTTATTGTTTAAATAAAACCTATAAACCACTAAATTATTTTATATAGATAAACTTTATATTGATTATTATATTATATTATAATATAATAATATATAGATAAACTTTATATATTATAATATATAGATTAAAAGGTTATAACCACTAAAAATTATAAATTTATATAGATAGACTTTTTAAAATAAAAAAAATTCAAAATAAAAAATTATTATATTATAATATATTTTGCTTTGCTTTTGAATTATTTTAGGCTTTGTAATTATATTTTAATTGATATCTATCTTATTAATAATATATTATTAATTTATTTTTTGATCATTATTAGAATATTTATCAATAAAATTGGTTATATTGAATTTATATGATATATAAATATAATGATTATTATAACTAAATATTGTATTCACTTTTGAAAAAAATTTTAAATTTATTATAATATTAAAGGTTATATACTTAAAAAATGAGAAAAAATAATAAAAATAATTTTTTTGTTATTTCATTTTTTAAATAAAACCTATAGATCATTAAATGCTTACTTACTTAAATCAGTAAGCTCATAGACCCCGAAACCCCTAAATACATAAACCTTTTAACTAGCTATATACTACTAAATAAATAATAAATCTCATTTTTATTTCTATTTATTATAATTTTAAATATTCATTTTAATTATTTATAATATAATTTTTTAGAAAAATTAATTACAAAATAATTTTCGAGTGAGACAAATCTTATTTAAATAATTTATTTTAATAAAAAATAAATATAAGCTTATAAAAAGAAGGAAATATTTGAAAATTAAATATTATTATTTAGTAATATTTTTTGATTTGATTTTGAATCATTTCGTGTTACGTAAATATATTTTAATTAATATTTATATTATTAATAATAGTTTATTAATTTAATTTTTGATAATTATTATACTATCTATCATTAAAATTGTTTAAATTGAATTTATATGATATATAATTATTAAGATTAATATAATTATACATGGTATTCACATTTCAAAAAATTTAAAAATTATCTTATTTTCAAAGGTTATAACCTTTGAAAATTAGATAAAATCAAAAAAAATTTTTTTATTTTTATTATATAAATAAAAACTATAAATGACTAAATGCCTAAAAACATAAATTGCTAAACTCCTAAAGGACAAAACCACTAAATTAATAATCCATTAAACCGGTATACCATATATAATAAATCATAAATCTCATTTTAATTTGTATTTATTATAATTTTAAATATTCATTTTAATTATTTATTAGTTTATTTTTTATAGAAATATCAATCACAAAATAAATAATGAGGGAGACAAATATAATTTTAATAATTTATTTTTAATCAAAACAAAATAAGCTTATATAAAGAAGTAAAAATTTAAAAACAAAAAATTATTATTTAGTAATATATTTTACTTTGATTTTGAATCATTATAGGTTTTGCATTTATATTTTAATGCTATAAATCTAATTAATAATAGTTTATTAATTTATTTTTTGATCATTATTATAATATTTATCAATAAAATTACTTATATTGAATTTAAATGTCTTATAAATATTATGATTATTATAACTAAATATTATATTTACATTTGAAAAAAATATAAAAATTATTATATTTTCAAAGGTTATATGCTTTGAAAATGATAAAAAATCACAAAAATAATTTTTTTAATATTTTATTATTTAAATAAAACTTATAAACCACTAAATGCCTAATCATTTAAATATCTAGACTTTTTAACCCTAAAACTTTCTAAATACTTAAACCATTAAACCTATATAACCTAAATAATAAATAATAAATTTCATTTTTATTTGTATTCATTATAATTTTAAATATTCATTTTGATTATTTTTTAGTTTATTTGTATTGAAATATTAATCACAAAATAAATAATGAGTTAGACATATAATTTAAATATCTTATTTTTTTTTGAAAAAAAAAGCTAATAAAAATAAAAAAATATTTCAAAAATTTAAATTTTTTATTTTGTAATATAATTTACTTTGATTTTAAATTATTTTGGGTTCTTCAAATATATTTTAAATAATATCTATCTTATTAATAATAGTTTATTAATTTATTTTTTGATCATCAAAATAATATATATTAATAAAATTTTTTATATTGAATTTACATCAAATATAATTATTAAGATTATTATAACTAAGTATTGTATTCATATTTTAGGACTATTAAATAATTATTATTTTTTCAAAGGTTATAACCTTTGAAAATCACGAAAATTCATAAAAATAAATTTTTTGTTATTTCATTAATTAAATACAACCTATAAACACCTAAATGTGTAAACATATAAATCAATAAACTCATTAACCCCAAAACCACAATAAACTTACCCCATTAAATAGATATACCCTAAATAATAAATAATATATCTCATTTTTATTAGTATTCATTATAATTTTATATATAAATTTTAATTATTTATTAGTTTATTTTTAAAGAATTATAAATTAAAAAAGAAATTCATAGTGAAACAAATATAATTTAAATTATTTATTTTTCATCAAAAAAATATATAAGCTTATAAATGGATACAAAAATTTAAAAATTAATAAAATTTAAAATTATTATTTAATAAAATATTTCACTTTGATTTTGAATCATTTTATGTTTTGTAAATATATTTTAAATAATATTTATCTTATTAATAATTGTTTATTAATCTTTTATATGATCATTATTATAATATATATCAATATAATTGTTTATATTGAATTTACATGATATATAATTATTAAGATTATCATAACTAAATATAGTATTCACATTTAAAAAAAATTTAAAAATTTTTATAGTTTCAAAGGTTATATCCTTCAAAAATGACAACAAATAACAAAAAAATTTTTGTGTTATTTTATTTTTTAAATAAAACTTATAAACTACTAAATGCCTAAACACTTAAATCACTAAATTCTTAAATCCCAAAACTACTAAATATATAATCTTTTAAACATGTATATTTTAGCTTATTAATAATAGTTTTATTTAATATCTATCTTATTAATATATTAACTTTGATTTTGAATCATTTTAGGTTTTGCAAATAAATTTTATTTAGTATCTATCTTATTAATAATAGTTTATTAATTTAATTTATTATTGTCATCATAATATCTATAAAATGAATTATTTATTTGAATTTACATAATATATAATTATTTAGATTATTATACCAAAATTATATTTTCACATTTAAAAAAAATTTAAAAATTATTAAGTTTTCAAAGGTTATAACCTTGAAAATAAGAAAAAATAAAATAATAAATTTTTTGTTATTAAATTTTTTAAATAAAATCTATAAACCACAAAATACCTAAATTAGTAATGACTAAACTCCTAAACCCCGAAGCCCATAAATACATAAGCCTTTAAATTAGTATACTCTAAATAATAAATAATAAATCTCATTTTTATTAGTATTTATTATAATTTTAAATTTTAATTTTAATTATTTATCAGTTTATTTTTATAGAAATATTAATTACAAAATAAATTATTAGTGAGACAGATATAATATAAATAATTTATATTTCATCAAAAAATATAAGATCATGAAAAGAGGCAAAATTTTTAAAACAAAATATTATTATTTAGTAATTTATTTTAATTTAATTTTTAATAATTTTAGATTTTGCAATTATATTTTAATTTATATCATTCTAATTAATAATAGTTTATTAATTTAATTATTGATCACTATTATAATATCTATTAATAAAATTATTTATATTTATTTTACATTATATTTAATTAACAAGATTATTATAACTAAATATTATATTCACATTTTAAAAAAAATTAAAAATTATTATATTTTCAAAGGTTATAACCTTCAAAAATTAGATAAAATCACTTAAGGCATAAACACTTAAATGACTAAACCCCAAAAGACCTAAATACTTAAACCATTAAACCCGTATATCCTGAATAATAAATAATAAATCTCAATTTTATTTGTATTCATTATAATTTTAAATATTTATTTTAATTATTTATTAGTTTATTTTTATAGAATTATAAATTACAAAATAAATTATGAGGAAGACAAATATGCCTTAAATAATTTATTTTTAATAACAAAATTATAAACTTATAAAAAAAGCAAAATATTAAAATATATTATTATTAAGTAATATATACTTTGATTTTTAATAAATTTAGATTTTGCAAATATATTTTAAATAATATCTATCTTTTTAATAATAGTTTATTAATTTATTTATTGATCATTATTATAATATTTAGCAATGTGATTATTTATATTGAATTTAAATGACTTATATTTATTAAGATTATTATAACTAAATATTATATTTACATTTCAAAAAAATTTAGAAATTTTTATGTATTCAAAGGTTATAACCTTCAAAAATTAGAAAAAAAAAATAAAAATAAATTTTTTGTTATATCATTGTTTAAATAAAACTTATAGACCACTTAAATTTATAAACTCCCAAACACAAAAGCCCCTAAATACTTAAAACTTTAAACTCGTAAACCTTAAATATAATTTAAATAATTTATTTTTCATCAAAAAAAAATATAAGCTTATAAAAAGAAGCAAAAACTAAAAACAAAAATTATTATTTGGTAATAAATTTTACTTTGATTTTGAATAATTTTAGTTTTGCAATTATATTTTAATTATATCTATGATATTAATAATGACATATTAATTTATTTTTTGATAATTGATATCATATCTATCAAAAGAATTGTTTATATTTTGTCTATATATATATAATTATAATGATTCGTTCTACTAAATATTGTATTGACATTTTTAAAAAAATTTAAAATTATTATATTTTCAA
>JAREIK010003745.1:71829-96349 GCA_029783825.1 Sapria himalayana | reverse complement strand
TTATGTAAATATATTTTAATTATTCTTTATATTATTAATATTAGTTATTAATTTAATTTTGATCATTATTATATATCTATCATTAAATAGTTTATATTGAATTTATATGACATATATAGTAAGATTAATATATTATACATAGTTTTCACATAAAATAAACTGATAAATAATTAAAATAAAACATTTAAAATTATACTGAATAAAAATTAATATGATATTTATTATTTATTTAATGTATACTAGTTTAATGGTTTTAAGTATTTAGATGGTTTGTTGTTTAAGAGTTTAGGAATTATATTTTTAGGGTTTTAGTGGTTATAGGTTTAATTAAAAAATAAAATAAAAAAATATATTTTATTATTTTTTGATATTTTCAAAGGTTATAACCTTTCAAAATATAATAATTTTTCAATTTTTTTTAAAAAGTGAATATAATCTTTAGTTATAATAATTATATATTATATATCATATAAATTCAATATAAACAAATTTATAGATAATATTCTAATATGATCAAAAAATAAATAATAATCTATTATTAATAAGATAGATATCAATTAATATATAATTACAAAATCTAAATGATTCAGAAGCAAAGCAAAATATATGCTATTAATAATTTTTTGCTTTATAATTTTTTTTCGTTTAAAAAGTTTTCTATAATTTTTTGATGAAAACAATTTATATAAATTATATTTGTCTATCCAATTTATTTTGTAATTAATATTTCTATATAAATAAACAAATAAATAATTAAAATAAATATTTAAAATTATAATGAAAAAAAATGAGATTTATTATTTATTATTTAGAGATACCAATTTATTTAATTAGATCTGTCTCACTAATAATTTATTTTATAATTAATATATATTTAAATTAAATTGTATAAATTTAAAATTAAAAATTTAAAATTATACTGGATAAAAATTAAAATGAGAATTATTATTTATTATTAATCTATACCAGTTTAATGGATAAGTATTTAACGGTTTTGTCATTTAGGAGTTTATCAATTTATGTTTTAGGCTTTTAGTTGTTTATAGGTTTTATTTAAAAATAAATAACAATAAATATATTTTTATTATTTTTTAATATTTTCAAATGTTATAACCTTTCAAAATATAATTTTTAAATTTTTTTAAAAGTGAATACAATCTTTAGTTATAATAAATTATATTTATATCATATAATTCAATATAAACAATTTTATTGATAAATATTCTAATAAAGATCAAAAAATATATAATAATCTATTAATAAGATAGATTTCAATAAAAAAAGATAGATATCAATTAAAATATAATCATAAACCTAAAATTCAGAATCAAAGCAAATATTTACTATATAATAATTTTTGTTTTAGAAATGTTTTTTACTTTTAAAAAGTTTATTTTAATTTTTTGATGAAAAATAATATATATAAATTATATTTGTCTAACTCAATTTATTTTGTAATTAATATTTATATATAAATAAACAAATAAATAATTAAAATGAATATTTAAAATTATGATGAAAAAAAATAAGATTTATTGTATATTATTTAGGGATAGCGTTTAAATTTAAATTAGATCCGTCTCACTAATAATTTATTTTGTAATTAATATTTCTATAAAAATACACTGATAAATAATTAAAATAAAAATTTAAAATTATACTGATTAAAAAATAAAATTAGATTTAAGATTTATTATTATTGTATACCAATTTAATAGTTTAAGTATTTAGAGGTTTTGTCGTTAGGAGTTTAGAGATTTATGTTTTTAGGCTTTTAGTGGTTTATAGGTTTTATATAAAAAAATAAAATAACAAAAAAATTTTATATAATTTGTTATCATTTTCATAGGTTATAACCTTTGAAAATATAATATATTACAATTTTTTGAAATGTGATTACAATATTTAGTTTTAATATTATTAATAATTATATATCATATAAATTCAATATAAACAATTTTATTGATAGATAATATAAGAATGATCAAAAATTAAATTAATAAACTATTAATATAAAGATAGATATTAATTAAAAAATATTTAAAAACCCAAATTGATTAAAAATTAAAGTAAAATATATTACTGAATAATAATTTTTAATTTTTAAATTTTTACTTCTTTTTTAAGCGAATATTTTTTTTATTAAAAAAATATTAAGTAAATTATATTTGTCGCACTCATACTTTATTTTGTAATAAATATTTCTATAAAAATAAACTAATAAATAATTAAAATGAATATTTAAAATTATAATAAATAGAAATAAAAATTAGATTTATTAATTATTAAGTAGTATATAGAAGTTTAATGGTTTATGTATTTTGGCATTACGGGGTTTAAAAGTTTACTAATTTAACTGTGTATGCATTTAGTGGTTTATAGTTTTTATTTATAAAATAAAATAAAAAAAAATTATTTTTATTATTTTTTGATATTTTCAAAGGTTATATAACCTTTGAAAATAAAATAATTTTCAAATTTTTTTCAAAAAGTGACTAAATATTTATTTATAATAATCATTATAATTATATATCATATAAATTCAATATAAACAATTTTATTGATAGATATTCTAATAATTATCAAAAAATAAATTAAAAATATATTATGAATAACATTGATATTACTAAAAATATAATATCAAAACCTAAAATGATTCAAAATCAAAACAAAATATATTACTTAATAATAATAATAATTTGTTTTTAAATTTTTATTCTTTTTATATGCTTATCTCTTTTTTGATGAAAAATAATTTTTATAAATTATATTTTTTACTCATTATTTATTTTATATTTAATAATATATATATATATATATAGATAAAAAACTAAAGAATCAAAATAAATTATTTAAATTATAATGAAAACAAATAAAAAAAGATTTATTAATTATTATTTAGGGTATACCGGTTTAAAGGATTATCTATATAGGGATATTGGGATTTTGTAGTTCAGAGATTTATGTCTTTAAGAATTTAGTGGTTTATAGGTTTTATTGAAACAATAAAAAAAAAATATATTTTTTTTTTATTTTTTCACATGTTAATAGGTTATTATCTTTGAAAATATAATAATTTTAAAATTTTTTTCAGAAGTGAATATATAATTTAGTTATAATAATTATTAAATATATATAGCATATAAATTCAATATAAACATTTTTATTGATAAATATTATAATAATGATAAAAAATAAATTAATAAGTTAGATATCAATTAAAAAATAATTACAAAACATAAAATGATTCAGAAACAAAGCAAAATATATTACTATATAATAATTTTTTGTTTTTAGTTTTTACTTTTTATAATTAGTTTCTCTATATTTATTTGTTGAAAAATAATTTATATAAATTACATTTGTTTAACTCATAATTTATTTTGTAATTAATATTTATATAAAAATAAACAAATAAATAATTAAAATGAATATTTAAAATTATAATGAAAAAAAATGAGATATATTATTTATTATTTAGAGCATACTGGTTTAATTTAAATTATATATGTCTCACTAATAATTTTTTTTGTAATTAATATTTCTATAAAAATAAATTGATAAATAATTATAATAAAAATATTAAATTATACTTAATAAAAATTATATTGAGATTTATGATTTATTATTATTGTATACCAATTTAATGGTTTAAGTATTTAAAGGTTTTGTCGTTTAAAAGTTTAGCAATTTATGTTTTTAGGCATTTAGTGGTTTATAGGTTTTATTTAAATAATGAAATAACAAAAAATTTATTATTGATATTTTTTCCAAATTTTCAAAAGCTATAACATTTGAAAATATAATAATTTTAAAATTTTTTAAAAATGTTTATACAATATTTAGCAATAATTATTATTATAACTATATATAATATCAAAAATATATAAATAATTTTATTGATAGATATTATATCAATTATCAAAAAATAAATTAATAAACTATTATTAATATGATAGATATAAATTAAAATATAATTAAAAAAAACCTAAAATGATTCAAAATCAAAGTAAAATTTATTACTAAATAATAATTTTTTTAGTTTTTGCATCATTTTATATGATTATATATTTTTTTGATGAAAAATAAATTATTTAAATTATATTTGTATCACTCATAATTTATTTTGTAATTAATATTTATAAAATTATTTAAATTATATTTAAGGTTTACGAGTTTAAAGGTTTAAGTATTTAGGGGCATCGGGATTTAGAAGTTTAGAGATTTATGTAATTCGGCACTTAATGGTTTATAAGTTTTATTTAAACAATTATATAACAAAAAATATATTTTGTTATTTTTTGTCATTTTTGAAAGTTATAACCTTTGAAAATATAATAATTATTAATTTTTTTTTATATGTGAATATTATATTTAGTTATGATAATCTTAATAATTATATATCATGTAAATTCAATTTAAACAATTATATTCATAAATATTATATTATTGATCAAAAAATAAATTAATAAACTATTATTAAAATGAAAGATAAATTTAAAATATATTTGCAAAACATAAATTATTCAAAATCAAAATAAAATATATTACTAAATAATAAATTTTTTGATGTTTTGCTTCTTTTTATAAGTTTATATTTTTTTATTAAGAGTAAATTATTTAAATTATATTTGTATTCCTCATAATTTATTTTTAATTTATAATTCTATAAAAATAAACTTATAAATAATAAAAATGAATATTTAATACTATAATGAATACAAATAAAATACATATTTATAATTTATTATTTAGTATATAATAGTTTAATGGTTTAAATATATAGGTGTTTTGGGGTTTAGTGATTTATGTTTTTAGGCCTTTAGTGATTTATAGTTTTTATTTAAAGAATGAAAAAAAAAATTAATTTTTTGATTTTTTTTTAATTTTTAAAGGTTAACCTTTGAAAATATAATAATTTTTAATTTTTTTTAAATGTGAAAATAATATTTAGTTATAATAATCTTAATAATTATATATAATGTAAACTCAATATAAATAATTTAATTAATACATATTATAATAAAATTAATAAAAAATTTATAAACTATTATTAATAATAAGGATATAAATTAAAATATAATTGCAAAATCTAAAATGATTCAAAAAATAAATAAAATATATTAATAAATAATAAATTTTTGTTTTTAAAATTTTGCCTCTTTTTATAAGGATATATTTTTTTTTATGAAAAATAAAATAATTAAATTAGATCTGTCTTAATAATAATTTATTTTGTAATTAATATTTCTATAAAAATAAACTGATAAATAATTAAAATAAAAATTTAAAATTTTACTTAATAAAAATTAAATTGAGATTTATGATTTTTTATTAATGTACACCAGTTTAATGGTTTAAGTATTTAGAGATTTTGTCGTTTAGGAGTTTAGTAATTTATGTTTTTAGGCATTTAGTGGTTTATAGGTTTAATTAAAAGAATAAAATAACAAAAAAAAATTATAATTTTTTCTCATTTTCATATGTTATAACCTTTGAAAATATAAAAATATTTAAATTTTTTTGAAATGTGAATACAATATTTAGTTATTTTAATATTAATAATTATATACCATATAATTCAATATAAACAATTTTATAGATAGATAATATAATAATGATCAAAAATTAAATTAATAAACTATTAATAATAAAATAGATATAAATTTAAAAATATTTACAAAACCCAAATCGATTGAAGATTAAACTAAAATATAATACTGAATAATAATTTTTAATTTATAAATTTTTACTTCTTTTATAACCGTCTATATTTTTTTGATAAAAAATAAATTTTTTAAATTATATTTGTCGCACTCATAATATATTTTGCAATAAATATTTTATAAAAATAAACTAATAAATAATAAAATCAATATTTAAAATTATAATAAATAAAATAAAAATTAGATTTATTAATTATTAAGTAGTATATAGCAGTTTAAAGGTTTATGTATTTAGGAGTTTACTGATTTAACTATATATGCATTTAGTGGTTTATATATTTTATTTAAAAAATAAAATAACAAAATATTAATTTTTGTTTTTTTTTGATATTTTCAAAGATTATAACCTTTAAAAATATAATAATTTTAAAACTTTTTTCAAAAGTGAATATAATATTTAGTTATAATAATTATTAAATTTATATATCATATAAATTCAATATAAATATTTTTATTGATAAATATTCTAATAATGATGAAAAAATAAATTAATAATCTATTATTAATAAGATAGATATCAATTAAAATGTAATTACAAAACCTAAAATAATTCAGAAATAAAGCTAAATATATTACTATAAAATATTTTTTTGTTTTTTTTTCGTCTTATTTTATTAAATTTATCTATATTTTTTTGCAGAAAAATAATTTATATAAATTATATTTGTATAACTTATAATTTATTTGGTAATTAATATTTATATAAAAATTAACAAATAAATAATTAAAATGAATATTTAAAATTATAATGAAAAAAATAAAAATGACATTTATTATTTATTATTTAGGATATACATGTTTAAAAAATTTATCTATTTAGGGTTTTCAAGATTTAGAAGTTATTAATTTAAGTATTTAGGGATTTAATGGTTTATAGGTTTTATTCAAACAATGAAATAACAAAAAAATTATTTTTGATATTTTTTCAAATTTTCTTAGGTTATAACATTTGAAAATATAATAATTTTAAAATTTTTTAAAAATGTGAATACAATATTTAGTAATAATAAATATTATAACTATATATAATATAAAATAAATATAAACAATTTTATTGATAGATATTATATAAATTATCAAAAAAATAAATTAATAAACTATTATTAATATGCTAGATATAAATTAAAATATAATTAAAAAACCTAAAATGATTCAAAATCTAAGTAAAATTTATTACTAAATAATAATTTTTTTTTAGTTTATGGATCATTTTATAAGCTTATATGCTATTTTGATGAATAATATATTATTAAAATTATATTTGTCTCACTCATAATTTATTTTGTAATTAATATTTCTATAAATTATTTAAATAATATTTAAGGTTTACGTGTTTAAAGGTTAAAGTATTTATGGGCTTCTGGGTTTAGGTGTTTAGATATTTATGTATTTAGATATTAAATGGTTTATAAGTTTTATTTAAACAATGATATAACAAAAAAATTATTTTTGATATTTTTTTTCATTTTTAAAGGTTATAAACTTTTAAAATATAACAATTTTTAAATTTTTTATATATGTGAATACTATATTTAGTTATGATAATCTTAATAATTATATATCATGTAAATTTAATATAAATAATTATGTTGAAATATATTATATTAATGATCAAAAAATAAATTAATAAACTATTATTAATAATATAGATATTATTTTAAATATATTTGCAAAATGTAAATTTATTCAAAATCAAAGTAAAATATATTAAAAAATAATAATTTCTTTGATGTTTTGCTTCTTTTTATAAGTTTATATTTTTAGTTATTAAAAGTAAATTATTTAAATTATAGTTGTATTCCTCATAATTTATTTTTAATTTATAACTCTATAAAAATAAACTAATAAATAATTAAAATGAATATTTAAAATAAAATGATTACAAATAAAATAGAGATTTATTATTTATTATTCAGGATATACTAGTTTAATGGTTTAAGTATTTTGGTGTTTTGGGGTTTAGTGATTTAAGTGTTTAGGCCTTTAGTTATTTATAGTTTTTATTTAAAGAATGATAAAATAAAAAATTTAATCTTTTGATTTTTTTTAATTTTTGAGAGTTATAACTTTTGAAAATATACTAATTTTTAATTTTTTTAAATGTGAATATAATGTTCATGAATAATAATCTTAATAATTATATATAATGTAAACTCAATATAAATAATTTTATTAATAGATATTATAATAATGATCAATAAAAAATTAATAAACTATTATTAATAAAAATTATATAAATTAAAATATAATTGCAAAATCTAAAATGATTCTAAATAAAAATAAAATTTATTACTAAATAAAAAAATTTTGTTTTTAAAATTTTGCCCTATTTATAAGGATATATATTTTTTTTGATGAAAAATAAATTATTTAAATTATATCCGTCTCACTAAATTTTATTTTGTTATTAATATTTCTATAAAAATAAACTTATAAATATTTAAAATTTAAATATAAAATTACACTTAATAAAAATTAAATTGAGATTTATGATTTTTTATTAATGTACACCTGTTTAATGGTATAAGTATTTAGAGGTTTTGTCATTTTGGAGTTTAGAAATTTATGTTTTTAGGCATTTAGTGGTTTATAGGTTTTATTTAAATAATAAAAAAACAAAAAAAAATTTGTAATTTTTTCTAATTTTCATAGGTTATAACCTTTGAAAATATAATAATATTTAAAATTTTTTGAAATGTGAATACAATATTTAGTTATAATAATATTAATAATTATATATGATATAAATTCAATATAAATAATTTTATTGATAGATAATATAATAATGATCAAAATTTAAATTAATAAACTATTAATAAAAAGATTGATATTAATTAAAAAATATTTACAAATCCCAAATTGATTAAAAATTAAAGTAAAATATATTACTGGATAATAATTTTTAATTTTTAAATTTTTACTTCTTTTATAAGCATATATTTTTTTTTGATTAAAAATATATTAATTAAAGTATATATGTCGCACTCATAATTTTATTTTTCATAAATATTTTTATAAAAATAAACTAATAAATAATTAAAATGAATATTTAAAATTATAATAAATAGAAAAAAAATTAGATTTATTAATTATTAAGTAGTATATAGCAGTTTAATGGTTTATGTATTTAGGCATTATGAGGTTTACGAGTTTACTGATCTAACTTTATATGCATTTAGTAGGGCTGCTCACGGGACTCGGAGATTCGCCACCCTACCCGAAGCCTTGTCCCAAAAGAATCAGGATTGAGAAAATCCATTGACTTTGACTTTTCCCGTCCCATTTTGTCACGAATTTTTTCTTTTGGGATGGTGCTGGATCTTAAGCAATATCCATCCCGAGAACCATCTCATCATAAAAAACCTATACTAGAACCAGGAATATATATATATATATATATAACATGAAGATGCCACCAATTTTTCTACTGCCCATCCAATTCTGACGCAGCTATTACAGTTCCAAAGATTTCTAGGCCACCTCATGCCGTTCCACCCGTGTTTAGTTAGGTCCAGCCCTTGTCCGTCACACTTTTGGTTGACTCCACCATGTCTCAGATGCCAACAGCCTTTTGGTTTGTTTTTCTGACGAGAATTGAGTGATTAATTATTATTATTATGTGTCTCAGTCAGTTTTGTTGAGTATTGGGTGTGATGTTGTGGTTGGGCCGAATATGTTATAGTCAGTGGTAAATATTTATATGTATTTATGCTTATCATATCATATTAATTAATGGCAATGCAGATGGTACAATCCAGTGGTAAACGAAAATTATAATAAATTCAAGATGATCACATTTCAAATGATCAAAGTACTGGTAAATCCAATCATCATCATTTCACGAACTCTCCTATTGTTACCGTAGGTTCTTCAATTTCAATTGTAAAAGAAAGTCAAGGTACATATCAACCTCAAGCTCATAAAAAGTATAAGTATGTGGTTTGGGAAACTTATGAGATATAAGTTGATTCAGAGGGAAATGAAACTGGTAGGGCAGCTTGTATATGGTGTAGGAAAGAATACTTGGCATAAAGTGATCAAGGTACTTCGGGTTTATGGAAATACTTTAGAAAGATATGTAGACATTTCCACACAAAAAAGAATTAATAGAAGCTCACAAAGGTAAAGACAAGTCACAATCTTTGTTGAGTTTCAATAACGGTACTAGTTCAGAGGATAACAAATTAACTTGTTGGCAAATTGATGAACAACAAGTTAGGGAATCTTTGGTGAAAATGATCATAAAAGATGAATTGCTTTTTTGTTTTGTTGAGAGGGATGAGTTTAATGAGTGTTGTGAAGTTAGTGTGCCTCAATTTAAAATTCCATCTAGGCACTCTGTGTTGAGGGATTGTTTTTCTTTGTTTGTGAAGGAAAAGAAGAAATTATTTGATAGCATATCATCTCATTGTTGTAGAGTTTCATTGACTACCGACACTTGGACTAGCATTCAAAATTTGTCTTATATATGTTTGACTATTCATTACATTGATTCTCAATGGAATATGCATAAAAGGCTTTTGAACTTTTGTGTAATTAAAAGTCATTCTGGAGTTAATATTATAAATGCTATTGAGTTTTGCATGAATGAATGGGGTTTGAAAAAATTTGATGTTTAGTATTGTAGACAATGCATCAAATAATGATGTTGCAGTTGAACAATTGAAAAAAATGCTTGTGAAGAAAAGTGTTGTACCTTTGAAAGGTTAGCATTTTTATATGAGATGATGTGCTCATATTCTAAACTTAATTGTCAAAGATGGCATTGCAGTAGTTGAGGGTGCTATTCATAAAATTAGAGGTGTGGTGAAATATGTGAGGAGAAGTCCTGAAAGATTAGGTATGTTTAAGTTATGTGTTGAAGAAGCTAAACTTGACATATGAATCTTCATTGCAATTAGATTGTCCTACAAGATGGAATTAAACTTATTTTATGTTACAAACTGATATAAAATATCAAAAAGAATTTGATAAGTTGGAGGACATAGACAAAAGGTTTTTGAAGGAGTTTGGTTCAAAAGTTCCTACTGAGAGAGACTGAACAAACGCCAAAAATTTGGCTTGTTTTTTGAAAACTTTTTATGAGGTAACTTGTAAATTTTCTGGCTCATAATATTCTACCTCTAGTGTTTATTTTCCTGAGATTATTCGAATTTTGAAAAAAAATTGTTCTTTGTGAAAATAGTAGAGATACAATGGTGTCTGAAATTGGTATGAAAATGAGGCATAAATTCAAAAAATATTTGGGTTCACTTCAGTCAACAAATATTATGCTTTTTTGTAGCAGTAGTGTTGGATCCTAGATATAAGCTCAAATATATCAAGGTTAAGTACACTTAGCATTATGGTGAGGAATTGGCTAAAAATTTGGTGAAAAAGGTTATAAATACATTTAATGAGATGATGGATGTTTATAAAGATTTAAATGAAGATGAATCAAAAGTAGATGATTTCTCTTCTACCGTGTTGAAGAAAAATGATGATTTCTTTGATGTAGTGATACTTATGTTGATGATTTTTTTGTTGAATTGGAGAAAGGATAAGAAGTTGAAGCTTAGGAAGAGTTGGATATGTACTTAGAGGACAAACTTGAAAAAAATAGAATTGATTCTGATCTTCTAAACTGGTGGAAGGTAAATGAGGTTAGGTATCCTTCTTTGGAAAATGTAGCAATGAGATGTATTTTCTATCCAAGCATCTACTATGGTCTATGATTCAATATTTAGCACTGGGGGGAGAACTTTAAATAAATTTACGAGTTCTTTAACACCTATTACCATTGAAGTTCTCATATGTCTACAAGATTGGTTGAGAAGCTCAAACAAACCTATTGAAATTGATGAATTAGTTCAAGACCTTAATGATAATGAATCAGGTTAGTATACAAATCTTGTAAATTTTAATTAAATTTTTACTTATTTTATTCATTCAATTTAATAAAAATATGGTTCAATTACAATTTTCAGTGGGGCCACAAGATCCAAATATACTTCCAACTATAGTTGGCCAACTAAATTTGGAATGAGTGTATTAAATTTTATAAGGTAATATTTTGTTTTTTTATTTCTCTTTCATCTTAGAAATTTATGTCTACATGATTAACATGTTATCATCTTTGGTTGTCCTTCTACAGTGGAGAAAGAAAAGGGAGGAGTTGTAGAAGAGATAAGTAATTGGGTTTGGATTTTCATTGCTGTTCCGGGATGGACCTTTGAAATGATAATTATCATGGTTGTTATTAGTTGTATTTTTTTTGTTATATTAAGCTGCCTAATTTTAGCAATTACTTAAGTAGTAATTACTGCTACTAATGTTTGTGGTCATCTTTAGCTATTCCTTAATATCTTAAGTAAAATTTTAAAAATGTAGTATTGCTATTATGGTTAACTTTCACTCGCCTGAACAAAACCAACTTGTGACAAAACAATGAACCAAATTAAGAACACAACTCATTCCCGTTCTATTTAACATTTCTATCCTTTTCTGCGCATCAATGCTTTTGACAAGGTAATTGAACTCGTTTGCGGTATTTAGCCTATTTGACAAAACAAAATTAGCCCACTTTGAGTTTGAAAGATACATAACTATGAAATGATAAATGGTACAACAAAAGGTTTCGATGAACTAACTTGGCCAATTTGAAGAAAATAAATTGAAAAAAATGCCCGAACTCAGTTCTGTCCCGGAACCGTTTGCTCCTACCCAAAATCCCCGATCTACTTCCCATCCCATCCCTATATTTTCAACCTATAGGACGGGTCTGGATCAAAAAAAAATCTCAGAACTGTGGGAAGGGACTGGGGATTTGTAATCCCCATCCCTTCTCGTCCCATGAGCACCCCTAGCATTTAGTAGTTTATAGGTTTTATTTAAAAAATAAAATAAAATAAAAATTATTTTTATTATTTTTTGATATTTTCAAAGGTTATAACCTTTGAAAATATAATAAATTTTAAATTTTTTTGAAATGTGAATACAATATTTAGTTATACTAATCATCATATTTATATATTATATAAATTCTTATATAAAGAATTTTATTGATAAATATTCTAATCATAATCAAAAAATAAATTAATAATTCATTAACAATAAGATAGATATTAATTAAAATATAATTACAAAACTTAAAATGATTCATAAGGAAAGAAAAATATATTACTATATAATAATTTTTTGTTTATGAATTTTTTCATCTTTTAATAAGTTTATCCATATGTTTTAATGGAAAATAATTTATATAAATTATATTTGTCTAACTTATAATTTATTTTGTAATTAATATTTATATATAAATAAACAAATAAATAATTAAAATGAATATTTAAAATTATAATGAAAAAAAATAAGATTTATTGTATATTATTTAGGGATAGCGGTTAAATTTAAATTAGATCCGTCTCACTAATAATTTATTTTATAATTAATATTTCTATAAAAATAAACTGATAAATAATTAAAATAAAAATTTAAAATTATACTGATTAAAAATTAAAATGAGATTTAAGATTTATTATTATTGTATACCAATTTAATAGTTTAAGTATTTAGAGGTTATGTCGTTAGGAGTTTAGCGATTTATGTTTTTAGGCTTTTAGTGGTTTATAGGTTTTATATAAAAAAATAAAATAACAAAAAAAATTTATATAATTTGTTATCATTTTCATAGGTTATAACCTTTGAAAATATAATAATATTTACAATTTTTTGAAATGTGATTACAATATTTAGTTTTAATATTATTAATAATTATATATCATATAAATTCAATATAAACAATTTTATTGATAGATAATATAAGAATGATCAAAAATTAAATTAATAAACTATTAATATAAAGATAGATATTAATTAAAAAATATTTACGAAACCAAAATTTATTCAAAATTAAAGTAGAATATATTACTGGATAATAATTTTTAATTTTTAAATTTTTTCTTCTTTTAGAACCGTATATTTTTTTTATTAAAAATAAATTAATTAAATTATATTTGTCGCACTCATACTTTATTTTGTAATAAATATTTCAATAAAAATAAACTAATAAATAATTAAAATGAATATTTAAAATTATAAGAAATAGAAATAAAAATTAGATTTATTAATTATTAAGTAGTATAAAGTAGTTTAATGGTTTATGTATTTAGGCATTACGGGGTTTAGGAGTTTACTGATTTAATTGTGTATGCATTTAGTGGTTTATTGGTTTTATTTAAGAAAAAAAATAAAAAAATTGTTTTTATTAAATTTTTTAATATTTTCAAAGTTTATAACCTTTAAAAATATAATAATTTATAAATTTTTTTCCAAAGTGAATAGATATTTATTTATAATAATCATAATAATTATATATCATATAAATTAAATATAAATAATTTTATTAATAGATATTCTAATAATTATCAAAAAATAAATTAAAAATCCATTATGAATAAGATTAATATTACTTAAAATACAATATCAAAACCTAAAATGATTCAAAAGCAAACCAAAATATATTACTTAATAATAATTATTTGTTTTTAAATTTTTATTCTTTTTATAAGCTTATTTATTTTTTGATGAAAAATAATTTTTATAAATTATATTTTTAACTCATAATTTATTTTATAATTAATATATATATATATAAATAAAAAACTAAACAATAAAAATGAATTTTTTAAATTAAAATGAAAACAAATAAAAATGAGATTTATTAATTATTATTTAGGGGATACATTTTTTAATGATTATCTATATTGGGGTATCGGGATTTTGTAGTATAGTGATTTAAGTGTTCAAACATTTTGTGATTTATAGGTTTTATTTAAATGATGAAATAATAAAAAAAAATATTTTTTTTGTTTTTTCACATGTTCCAAGGTTATAATCTTTGAAAATATAATAATTTTAATTTTTTTTTCAAAAGTGAATACAATATTTAGTTATAATAATTATTAACTTTATGTATCATATAAATTAAATATAAATATATTTATTGATAAATATTCTAATAATGATCAAAAAATAAATTAATAATCTATTATTAATAAGTTAGATATCATTTAAAATATAATTACAAAACCTAAAATGATTCAGAAAAAAAGTAAAATATATTACTATATAATAATTTATTGTTTTTAATTTTTTTCTTCTTTTAATAAGTTTATCTATATTTTTTTGTTGAAAAATTAATTATATAAATTATATTTTTCTAACTTATAATTTATTTTGTATTTAAAATTTTTATAAAAATAAACATATAAATAAGAAAAATGAATATTTAAAATTATAATGAAAAGAATAAAAATGAGATTTATTATTTATTATTTAGGATATACGTGTTTAAAAAAATTTATCTATTTAGGGTTTTCGAGATTTAGAAGTTATTGATTTAAGTATTTAGGCATTTAATGTTTTATAGCTTTTATCTAAATAATGAAATAACAAAAAAATTAATTTTTGATATTTTTTCAAAATTTAAAATGTCATAAGATTTGAAAATATAATAATTTTAAAGTTTTTTAAAAATATGAATATAATATTTAGTAATAATAATTATTGTAACTATATATAATACAAATTAAATATAAACAATTTTATTGATAAATATTATAACAATTATCAAAAAATAAATTAATAAACTTTAATTAATATGATAGATATAAATTAAAATATAATTAAAAAACCTAAAAAGATTCAAAATCAAAGTAAAATTTATTACTAAATAATAATTTTTTGTAGTATTTGCATCATTTTATATGCTTATATATTTTTGTGATGAAAAATATATTAGTTAAATTATATTTGTATCACTCATAATTTATTTTATAATTAATATTTCTATAAATTATTTAAATTATATTTAAGGTTTACGTGTTTAAAGGTTTAGGTATTTAGGGGCTTCGGGGTTTAGGAGTTTAGAGATTTATGTATTTAGGATTTTAATGGTTTATTAGTTTTATTTAAACAATGATATAACAAAAAATTTATTTTTGTTATATTTTCACATTTTTGAAGGTTATAACCTTTGAAAATATAATAATTTTTAAATTTGTTTATATGTTAATAATATATTTAGTTATGATAATCTTAATAATTATATATCATTTTAATTCAATATAAACAATTATATTGATAGATATTATATTACTGATCAAAAAATAAATTAATAAACTATTATTAATAAGATAGATATTTTTTAAAATATATTTGCAAAACGTAAATTTATTTAAAATCAAAGTAAAATATAATACTAAATAATAACTTTTTTGATGTTTTGCTTCTTTTTATAAGTTTATATTTTTTGTTATTAAAAGTAAATTATTTAAATTATATTTGTCTTCCACATAATTTATTTTTAATTTATAATTCTATAAAAATAAACTAATAAATTATTAAAATGAATATTTAAAATTATAATGAATACAAATAAAATTGAAATTTAATATTTATTATTTAGGATATACTAGTTTAATGGTTTAAGTATTTAGGTGTTTTGGGGTTTAGTGATATAAGTGTTTAGGATTTTAGTGATTTATAGTTTTTATTTAAAGAATGAAAAAATAAAAAATTAAATTTTTAAATTTTTTTTTAATTTTTGAAGGTTATAACCTTTGAAAATATAATAATTTTTAATTTTATTTAAATGTTAATATAATATTTAATTATAATATTCTTAATAATTATATATAATGTAAACTCAATATAAATAATTTTATTAATAGATATTATAATAATGATCAATAAAAAATTAATAAACTATAATTAATAAGAATAATATAAATTAAAATATAATTGCAAAAACTAAAATGATTCAAAATCATAATAAAAAATATTATAAAATAATAAATTTTTGTTTTAAAAATTTTGCCTTTTTTATAAGCATATATTTTTTTTGATAAAAAATAAATTTTTTAAAATAGACCTGTCTCACTAATAATTTTTTTTTAATTAATATTTCTATAAAAATAAACTGATAAATAATTAAAATAAAAATTTAAAATAATACAAAATAAAAATTAAAATGAGATTTATGATTTATTATTAATGTATACCAATTTAATAGTTTAAGTATTTAGAAGTTTTGTTGTTTTGGAGTTTAGCGATTTATATTTTTAGGCATTTAGTGGTTTATAGGTTTTCTTAAAACAATCAAATAACAAAAAAAAATTGTAATTTTTTCTCATTTTCATAGGTTATAACCTTTGAAAATATAATAATATTTAAATTTTTTTGAAATGTGAATACAATATTTAGTTATAAAATTTTAATAATTATAGATCATATAAATTCAATAGAAATATTTTATTGATAGATATTATAATAATAATCAAAAATTAAATTAATAAACTATTAATAAAATGTTGGATATTAATTAAAAAATATTTACAAACCCGAAATTGATTCAAAATTAAAGTAAAAAATAATACCGGATAATAATTTTTAATTTTTAAATTTTACTTCTTTTATAAGCATATATATTCTTTTTGATTAATAATAAATTATTTAAATTATATTTGTCGCACTCATAATTTATTTTTTAATAAATATTTCTATAAAAATAAATTAATAAATAATTAAAATGAATATTTAAAATAGTAATAAATTGAAATAAAAATTAGATTTATTAATTATTAAGTAGCATTTAGCAGTTTAATGATTTATGTATTTAGGCATTACGGGCCTTAGGAGTTTACTGATTTTAGTGTGTATGCATTTAGTTGTTTATAGGTTTTATTTAAAAATTAAAATAACAAATATATTAATTTTTATTATTTTTTGATATTTTCAAAGGTTATAACGTTTCAAAATATAATAATTTTTAAATTTTTTTCGAAAGCGAGTTCAATCTTTAGTTATAATAATCATTATATTTATATATCATATAAATTTAATTTAAACAATTTTATTGATAAATATTCTAATAATGATCACAAAATGAATTAATAATCTATTATTTATATGATAGATATCAATTAAACTATAATAAAAAACCTAAAATGATTTAGAAGAAATCAAAATATATTACTATATAATAATTTCATGTTATGAAATCTTTTTTCCTTTAAAAAGTTTATTCATATTTTTTTGATTAAAGTTAATTTATATAAATTATATTTTCCTAACTCATAATTTATTTTTTAAATAATATTTTTATAAAAATAAACAAATAAATAATTAAAATGAATATTTACAATTATAATGAAAAAAAATATTGAGATTTAAACTTTATTATTTGGGTATACCAGTCTAATTTAAATTTGATCTGCCTCACTAATAATTTATTTTGTAATTAATATTTCTATAAAAATAAACTGAAAAATAATTAAAATAAAAATTTAAAATTATACAGAATAAAAATTAAAATGAGATTTATGAATTATTATTAATGTATACCCATTTAATATTTTAAGTATTTAAAGTTTTTTTCGTTTATGACTTTAGGGTTTTAAGTTTTTTGGCATTTAGTGGTTTATAGGTTTTATTTAAACAATGTAATAACAAAAAAATTATTTTTGATATTTTTTCACATATTCAAAGGTTATAACCTTTGAAAATATAATAATTTTAAAATTTTTTAAAATTGTGAATACAATTTTTTGTAATAATAATCATTATAATTATATATAATATAAATTAAATATAAACAATTTTATTGATAGATATGATATCAATTATTAAAAAGTAAATTAATATGCTATTATTAATATGATAGATATAAATTAAAATATAATTGCAAAACCTAAAAATATTCAAAATCCTAGTAAAATTTATTACTAAATAATAATTCTTTTTTGTAGTTTTTGCTTCTTTTTATATGCTTATATATGTTTTTGATGAAAAATAAATTATTTTAAATATATTTGTATCACTCATAATTTATTTGGTAATTAATATTTAAATAAATTAATTAAATTAAATTTAAGGTTTATGAGTTTAAATGTTTAAGTATTTAGGGGCTTTTGTGTTTAGGAGTTTAGAAGTTTAAGTGTTTGGGGATTTAGTGGTCTATAAGTTGTATTTAAACAATGATATGACAAAAAATTTATTTTTATTATTTTTTTTATTTTTGAAGGTTATAACCTTTGAAAATATAATAATTTTTAAATTTTTTTCAAATGTAAAAATAATATTTAGTTATAATAATCTTAATAATTATAAGTCATTTAAATTCAATATAAATAATTACATTGCTAGATATTATAATAATGATCAAAAAAAATTTAATAAATTATTATTAATAAGATAGATATTATTTAAAATATATTTGCAAAATCTAAATTTATTCAAAATCAAAGAAAAATATATTACTTAATAATAATTTTTTTAATGTTTTGCTTTTTTTATAACATTCTATTTTTGTGATTATAAATAAATTATTTAAATTAATTTCTTTTACTCATAATTTATTTTGTAATTTATAATTCTATAATAATAAACTAATAAATAATTAAAATAATTATTTAAAATTATAATGAATACAAATAAAATTAAGATTTATTATTTATTATTCAAGATATACCGGTTTATTGGTTTAAGTATTTAGGTGTTTTTATGTTTAGGAGTTTAGTGATTTAAGTGTTTAGACCTTTAGTGATTTATAGTTATTATCTAAAGAATTAAAAAACAAAAAATTTAATTTTTTGAATTTTTTTAATTTTTGAAGGTTGTAACGTTTGAAAATATAATAATTTTAAATTTTTTAAATTATGAATTTAATATTTAGTTATAATAATCTTAATAATTATATATAATGTTAACTAGATATAATTAATTTTTTTAATAGATATTATAATAATGATCTATAAATAAATTAATAAACTAGTATTAATAAGATGATATAAATTAATATATAATTGTAGAAGCTAAAATGAGTCAAAATCAAAATAAGATATATTACTAAATAATAATTTTTTATTTTAAAAATTTTGCCTCATTTTATAAGCATATATATTTTTTGATGAAAAATAAATAATTTAAATTATATCTGTCTCACTAATAATTTATTTTGTAATTAATATTTCTATAAAAAAATTGATAAATAATTAAAATGAATATTTAAAATTATAATGAATACTAATAAAAAAAAGATATATGATTTATTATTTTGGGAATACCTATTTAATGGTTTACATTTTTTGTGGTTTTGGTGTTAAAGAGTCATTTCATTCATATGTTTGCACATTTAGGTGTTTATAGGTTTTATTTAATCAATGAAATAACAAAAAATTTATTATTATGAATTTTCGCAATTTTCACAGGTTATAACCTTTGAAAATATAATAATTTTTTAATCTTTCTAAAATATGAATATAATACTTAGTTATAATAATCTTAATAATTATATTTGATGTAAATTTAATATAAAAAATTTTATTAATATATATTATTATAATGATAAAAATAAATTAATAAACTATTATTAATAAGTTAGATATTAATTAAAATATATTTGCAGAACCCAAAATAATTCAAAATATAAGTAAAATATATTACTAAATAAAATTTTAAATTTTTGAAATTTTGTTTATTTTTATAGGTTTATTTTTTTTTCTTAAAAAATAATATATTTAAATTATATGTCTCACTCATTATTTATTTTGTAAATAATATTTCTATAAAAATAAACTAAAAAATTATTAAAATGAATATTTAAAATTATAATGAATACAAATAAAAATGAAATTTATTATTTATTATTTAGTTTATATAGGTTTTATGGTTTGAGTGTTTAGGGGGTTTTGGGGTTATGGAGTCTAGATATTTAAATGATTAGGCATTTAGTTGTTTAAAAGTTTTATTTAAATAATAAAATAATTAAAAAATTATTTCTGTGATTATATCATTTTTGAAGGTTATAACCTTTGAAAATATATTAATTTTTAAATTTTTTTCAAATGTAAATATAATATTTAGTTATAATAATCTTATTATTTATAAGACATTTAAATTCAATATAAGTAATTTTATTGATAGATATTATAATAATGATCAAAAAATAAATTAATAAACTATTATTAAATAGATTAATAGCAATAAAAATATACATGGAAAACCTATAATGATTCAAAGTCAAAGTAAAATATATTACTAAATAATAATTTTTTTTATATAAATTTTTACTTCTTTTTATAAGCTTATATTTATTTTTTGATTACAAATAAATTATTAAAATTATATTTGTTTCACACTTTATTTATTTTGCAATTAATATTTCTATAAAAATTAAACTAATAAATAATTAAAATGAATATTTAAAATTATACTGAATACAAATTAAAATGAGACTTATGATTTATTATATATGGTATACCAGTTTAATGGGTTGTTAATTTAGGGGTTTTGTCATTTAGGAGTTTAGCAATTTATGTTTTTAGGCATTTAGTGGTTTATAGTTTTTATTTATATAATAAAAATAAATTTTTTTTTTGATTTTATATGATTTTCAAAGGTTATAACATTTATAAATAATATAATTTTTTAAATTTTTTCAAATGTGAATACCATGTATAATTATTTTAATATTACTAATTATATATCATATAAATTCAATATAAACAATTTTAATGATAGATAGTATAATAATGATGAAAAATTTAATTAAAAACTATTATTAATAATATAAATATTAATTAAAATATATTTACATAACACAACATGATTCAAAATCAAATCAAAATATATTACTAAATAATGATATTTAATTTTCAAATATTTCCTTCTTTTTATCAGATTATATTTTTTATTGATTAATAATAAAGTATTTAAATAATATTTGTCTCACTCAAAATTTTTTTTGTAATTAATTTTTCAAAATAATTAAACGATAAATAATTAAAATGAATATTTAAAATTATAATAAATAGAAATAAAAATGAGATTTATTATTTATTAAGTAATATATAGCTGTTAAAAGGTTTATGTATTCTGGGGTTTCGGGGTCTATGAGCTTACTGATTTAAGTAAGTAAGCATATAATGATCTATAGGCCTTATTTTAAAAATGAAATAACAAAAAATTTATTTTTATTATATTTTCTCATTTTTTAATGTTATAACCTTTGAAAATATAATAATTTTTAAATTTATTTTCAAAAGTGAATACAATATATATTTATAATAATCATAATAATTATATATCATATAAATTCAATATAAATAATTTTATTGATATATATTCTAATACTTATCAAAATATAAATTAAAAAGTTATTATTAAAAAGATTGATATTACTTAAAATATAATATCAAAACATAAAATGATTCAAAAGCAAAACAAACTATGTCACTAAATAATAATTATTTGTTTTTAATTTGTTATGATTTTTATTAGCTTATCTATTTTTTGATGAAAAATATTTTTAAAAAATTATATTTTTAACTCATAATTTATTTTATAATTAATATATATATATATATATATATATATATATATATATATATATATATAAAACTAAACAATCAAAATAAATTTTTTTATTTATAATGAAAACAAATAAAAATTAGATTTATTAATTATTTTTTAGGGTATACAGGTTTAAAGGATTATCTATTTAGGGGTATCGAGATTTTGTAGTTTAGTGATTTAAGTGCGAAGACATTTAGTGGTGTATAATTTTTATTAAAACAATGAAAAAGAAATTATTTATTTTTATTCTTTCACATTTTCAAATGTTATAATCTTTGAAAATATAATAATTTTAAATTTTTTTTCAAAAGAGAATAATATATTTGGTTATAATAATATTTATACTTATATATCATATAAATTTAATATAAACATTTTTATTGAAAAATATTCTAATAATGATTAAATTATAAATTAATTTTTTGTTTTGAAATTTGTTTATAAAAATGTATCTATATTTTTTTGATGAAAAATAATGTATATAAATTATATTTGTTTAACTCATAATTTATTTTGTAATTAATATTTATATAAAAATATACAAATAAATAATTAAAATTAATATTTAAAATTATAATGAAAAAAATGAGTTTTATTATTTATTATTTAGGGTATACCGATTTAATTTAAATTAGATCTATCTAACTATTAATTTTTTTTGTAATTAATATTTCTATAAAAATAAACTGATAAATAATTAAAATAAAAATTTAATATTAAAGTGAAAAAAAATTAAAATGAAATTTATGATTTATTATTAATGTATACCAGTTTAATTGTTTAAGTATTTAGAGGTTTTTTCATTTAGGAGTTTAATGATTTATGTTTTAAGGCATTTAGTGGAGTATAGGTTTTACATAAACAATAAAATAACAAAAAAAAATTGTAATTTTTTCTCATTTTCATAGGTCATAACCTTTGAAAATATAATAATATTTAACAATTTTTGAAATGTGAATATAATATTTTGTTATAATAATATTATTAATTATATATCATATAACTTTAAAATAAACAATTTTATTGCTAGATATTATAATAATGATCAAAAATTAAATTAATAAACTATTAATAATAAGATAGATATTAATTAAAAATATTTATAAAACCCAAATTGATTCAAAATTAAAGTAAAATATATTACTTAATACTAGATTTTAATTTTTAAATTTTAATTTATTTTATAAGCGTAAATACTTTTATTGATTAAAAATAAATTATTTAAATTATATTTCTCGCACTCATAATTTATTTTGAAATAAATATTTCCATAGAAATAAACTAATAAATAAATAAAATAAATATTTAGAAATATAATATATAGAAATAAAAATTAGATTTTAAATTATTAAGTAGTATATAGCGGTTTAATGGTTTATGTATTTAGGCATTATGAGGTTTAGGAGTTTACTGATTTAACTATGTTTGCATTTAGTGGTTATATTGAATTTATATTTCATATAAATTCAATATAAACAATTTTATTGATAAATATTCTAATAATGATCAAAAAATAAATTAATAATCTATTATTAATAAGATAGATATCAATTAAAATATAATTACAACATCTAAAATGATTCAGGAGGAGTGCAAAATATATTACTATTTAATAAATTTTTATATTGACAATTTTTCTTCTTTTTATAAGTTTATCATATTATTGATGAAAATAATTATATAAATTATATTTGTCTAACTCATAATTTATATTGTAATTAATATTTAATAAAAATAACGAATAAATAATTAAAATGAATATTTTAAATAATAATGAAAAAAATAATATTGAGATTTATTATTTATTATTTAGGGTATACCAGTTTAAACGGATTATCTATTTAGGGATTTCGAGATTTCAGTGTTATTGACTTAAGTGTTTATAAGATTTATTTAAATAATGAAATAACAAAAAAATTATTTTTCATATTTTCTCACATTTTCAAAGGTTATAACATTTGAAAATATAATAATTTTAAATTTTTTTAAAAATGTCAATACAATATTAGTAGAAAGAATCATTATAATATATATAATATAAACAAAATATAAACAATTTTTTGATAGATATGATATCAATTATCAAAAAATAAACTTAATATGTCATTAGTAATATGATAGTTATAATTAAAATATAATTACAAAACCAAAAATTTTTCAAAATCAAAGTAAAATTTATTGCCAAATAATAATTTTTTTTTTAGTTTTTTGCTTCTTTTATAAGCTATTTTTGATAAAAATAAATATTTAAATTATATTTAAGGTTTACGAGTTTTAACGTTTTAGGTGTTGGGGCTTTTGTGTTTAGGAGTTTATAGATTAAGTGTTTAGGCATTTAGTGGTCTATATGTTTTTTTTAACAATGATATAACAAAAAATTTTTTTATTTTTTTTCTAATTTT
>JAREIK010003745.1:40107-64765 GCA_029783825.1 Sapria himalayana | reverse complement strand
ATAAATTAAGAGTTACACAAATATAATTTATATAAATATTTTTTCATCAAAAAAAATATAGATAAACTTTTTAAAAGAAAAAAAATTCTAAATAAAAAATTATTATATAATAATATATTTTTGCTTTGCTTCTAATTCATTTTAGGTTTTTTAATTATATTTTAATTGATATCTATCTTATTAATTATAGATTATTAATTTATGTTTTGATCATTATTTGAATATTTTTCGATAAAAATAATTATATTTAATTTATATGATATATAAATAAAAATAATATTATAACTAAATATAGTATTCACTTTTGAAAAAAATTTTAAAATTATTATATTTTCAAAGATTATAACATATGAAAATGTCTAAAAATAAAAAAAATTAATTTTCTTCGTTATTTCATTGTTTAAATAAAACCTATACACCACTAAATGTCTACGCACTTAAATCACTAAACTACAAAATCCCGATACCCCTATATAGATAATACTTTAAACCGGTATACCCAAAATAATAATTAATAAATCTCATTTTTTTTGTTTTCATTATAATTAAAAAAATTAATTTTGATTGTTTAGTTTTTTATTTTTATATATTTATTAATTATAAAATAAATTATGAGTAAAAAATATAATTTATTAAAAATATTTTTCATCAAAAAAGAGATAAGCTTATAAAAATCATAAAAATTAAAAAAAAAATAATTATTATTTAGTGATATATTTTGTTTTGCTTTTGAATCATTTTAGGTTTTGATATTATATTTTAAGTAATATGAATCTTATTCATAATAGATTTTAAATATTTTTTTTGATAATTATTAGAATATCTATCGATAAAATTGTTTATATTGAATTTATATGATATATAATTATTATGATTATTATAAATATATTTTGTATTCACTTTTGAAAAGAAATTTAAAAATTATTATATTTTCAAAGGTTATAACCTTAAAAAATGAGAAAAAATAATAAAAATAACTTTTTTGTTATTTCATTTTTAAAATAAAACCTATAGAACATTAAATGCTTACTTACTTAAATCAGTAAGCTCATAGACCCCCAAACCCCTAAATACATAAACCTTTTAATAACTATATACTACTTAATAAATAATATATAATAAATCACATTTTTATTTCTATTTATTATAATTTTAAATAATCTTTTTAATTATTTATAGTTTAATTATTTAGAAAAATTAATTACAAAAAAATTTGAGTGAGACAAATATTATTTAAATAATTTATTTTTAATCAATAAAAAATATAAGCTTATAAAAAGAAAAAAATATTTGAAAATTAGATATTATTATTTAGTAATATATTTTGATTTGATTTAGAATAATTTTGTGTCATGTAAATATATTTTAATTAATATTTATATTTTTAATAATAGTTTATTAATTTAATTTTTGATCATTATTATACTATCTATCATTAAAATTGTTTAAATTGAATTTATATGATATATAATTCGTAAGATTAATATAATTATGCATCGTATTCACATTTCAAAAAATTTAAATTTTTTTTTTATTTTTAAAGGTTATAACCTTTCAAAATCAGATAAAATTAATTTTTTTTTATTTTCATTATATAAATACAAACTATCAACCACTAAATGCATACAAAAATAAATTTCTAAACTCCTAAATGACAAAACCCCTAAATTAACAATACATTAAACCAGTATACCATATATAATAAATCATAAATCTCATTTTAATAATAATCATTATAATTTTAAATATTCATTTTAATTTTCTATTAATTTATTTTTTATAGAAATATTAATTCCAAAAGAAATAAAGAGTGAAACAAATATAATTTTAATAATTTATTTTTAATCAAAAAATAAATATAAGCTTATAAAAAGAAGTAAAAATTTAAAAACAAAAAATTATAATTTAGTAATATATTTTGCTGTGATTTTGAATCATTAAAAGTTTTGCATTTATATTTTAATTGCTATCAATCTTATTATTAATAGTTTATTAATTTATTTTTTGATCATTATTATAATATCTATCATTAAAATTACTTAGTTTGAAGGTTATAACCTTTGAAAATATAATAATTTTTAACTTTTTTAAATATGAATATAATATTTAGTTATAATAATCTTAATAATTATATATAATATAAACTCAATATAAATAATTTTATTAATAGATATTATAATAATGATCAATAAATAATTAATAAACCATAATTAAAAAGAATGATAAAAATTAAAATTTAAATGCAAAATCTAAAATGATACAAAATCAAAATAAAATATTTTACTAAATAATAAATTTTTGTTTTTAAAATCGTGCCTATTTTTATAAGCTTATATTTTTTTGATGAAATATAAATTATTTAAATTATACCTGTCTCACTAATAATTTAATTTGTAATTAATATTTCTATAAAAATAAACTGATAAATAATTAAAATAAAATTTAAAATTATACTGAATAAGTTAAATAATTTATTTTGTTCCTCACTCAACTCTAGATTGATTGCTAAAGCTCTAACCAAAATAATAAGAGCTTTTAATTTATCACTATTTTGTCTCATCATATTTGATGTTGAATCACTAGGCTATCGATGGTAATTTGACTCATGTATGCTAATAGACTAAACCAAAGTTGTACCCCTATGTGTTCAAATAGCTAGTTCTTGAGGATGCTATTTATATTGATTATTGTAATTTCTTCTAAAATATCTCTCATGCACACACTCAAAGAAATTTTTTTGAAACATAGTTCACCTCTAAAAAAATAACCACCTTGTAGCTAATTAGAAAAATCTACCCCCAGGGTGGCTTGAGAAGGGCAAGAAGTATGGGCTCTCTTTCAATCAAGAATCAAAAAATTTATTTTATTGGCATGTCTAAGCCCCCTTTTTATATCCTCATGGATATGAAAAGTATCATTTCTTTCATTTTATATTAAATAATTTATGTATACAAGCTCACAATACCCAAAAAGGTGTAAATGAATCAGATTCAAATGTATAAAGGTTTTAATCATTGCTCAAAATATTAGTCTTGCATATTGACACTTGAGGTAACAAATCAAAGGAAAAGGCCTTAGTGATATTTCCAAACCCAAGAATTTTAGCTATAGAAAGTTATAAAGAGTAGTACTCGAGCTTTAACTATTTCTAGGGTCATGAATTTTGCTCATGAAAAATTTCCAAAGTTACAATCATTCCTAGTGGAATGACTTTGCAATATAAAGATAAAATGCACAACCCTTGCTAATATCCAATACTGTGACCTAGTATTATAGTCATTAAATATGTATTCATGATTATTCTGAGTGCCATAACAATATGTTCAACAGAGAGACAAGTTATGGCATATTCTCATCGATATGATTTTGTGTTCTAGAGACAAAATATACAATCATGACCATTGTTAATGCTAAAATAATCTAAAGCAAGAAAGAGAGTAAATCAATAACTCACCCCTTGAGTCATGATTTTGTGTTACATATACAAAAAGATAAATCTGTGACATTCCTAAAAGTTGTGAATTTCATTTTAAATTTAACACTTAGTCAATTGATTATAAAAGTGCAAAACATGAGATTTAGGATTTAGGGTTTATGGGTTAGGCTTATAGTTTATGGTTTAAGGTTTAGGATTTAAAGTTTAGGGTTTATGGTTTTTTTTTTTGTTTTTTTTTTGCAAAATACACACTTTATTTATCATTTAGGCACACAACTTACAAGAGAGTAAAAAGCTGACTAATTTAGGCCGGCCCACCAAATCCTATGCACCTTAATGATTTTTTGCATAAAATACATAAAAAAACATAATGCCTAATAATTCCAAGCATACGAATACGACTAAAATCACTTGGCATTCCACTACTTCAGAGTTGGCATTGAGTCATTATGCGCACTGTGTCCTTTCCAATTGGATTTTTAAAGCCTTTTGGAGTAACCTAAATGATGTACCATATTAAAACTATTCAAATATAAGATTGTGCAAGTGTGTGACACACAACATCAAGCATTTGCCTATGTCATTGCTATGCGATGGAATACATGTAAAACTGAATACCCATAAATCAACAAGTCCATATCTATGGCACTTTTTCAATTCAATCTCACCTCTGAATTCCACATTCTTTTTTACTCAATTTATCCTTAAAAGAGTATATCTTGGGTTAGAATGCTTCCTCCTCGAGCTCCAAGAAGTGGTGTATGTTGCACCGACAAAATATCAAAAAATATGCATGCATGGGTGTGCATGTGTGATGAGGTCCATCTCATAGTCTCATTATCTACGGGTACAACCAAGCTAGAATACAAGTAAAATTACAAAATGCTATAAAGATGGGTCTTCTGCTCTCGGAAGTGCAACATCGACTAATGTGTATTTACAAAATGCATAGTGGGCCCAACATAGAGATACTCATTGGTCCAGTTGCACTCATTGCATGCTACATAGAGAACAGACAAGATTGTGTGTGTGAGTATTTCATGATCTATCTCTACAAGTACATGGTGCATACAAAGTCCAAAATACAAATAAGACTACAAACATAAACTACAAGTTTGAATCTTTCGCTCACAATTTGCTGATCTGGACTCCATTACTTACTGGCCCTGGTTGATGATGCTTCGGATTTTGCCAGCTCTCCAATTAATCATGGATTACGTGCTATTTCTGTTGGGCGATGGTTGGGTGGCCCTTTATGCTTCCTGATAGGGCTAGTGGGAACCACTCCTAGCTACTCCTGGGTTTACTCCCGTCCACTTTGCTCGGTCTCGTGTGTTGTCTAAATGTTATCATCCCTTCTTGCTAGTGGGGCCCTCTACAAGCTGGTGGCCCATACTTCTGGCTGCTTCGAGTACTTGTTGCCCCCTCTAAATGTTATACCAAAATGGATAAGAATATGTGCACGTGGGTACTGTGGTCCGTCGCTATGTGTGTGTGGTGCAGCAGTATCAGGGTTTAGGAGTTTAGTAATTTAAGTATTTAGGTATTTTGTGGTTTATAGGTTTTATTTAAAAATTTAAATAACAAAAATTCTTTTTTTTATGATTTTTTCTCATTTTCAAGGTTTTAACAATTGAAAATATATTAATTTTTAATTTTTTTTCAAATATTAATACAATAATTAATTATAATAATCATAAAAATTAAATATCATGTAAATTCAATATAAATAATTTTATGGATAGATATTATAATACTGATCATAAAAAAGATTAATAAACTATTATTAATAAGATAGATATTAATTAAAATATATTTGCAAAACCTAAAATGATTAAAAATCAAAGTAAAATATATTAATAAATAATAATTTTTTATTTTTAAAATTTTGATTCTTTTTAGACGCTTATAAATTTTTTTGATGAAGAAAAATTATTTAAATTATATTTGTCTCATTCATAATTTTATTTTGCAATTAATATTTCTATAAAAATAAACTAATACATAATTAAAATGAATATTAAAATTATAATGAATAAAAATAAAAAAGAGATTTATGATTAATTATTTAGTGTATACCGGTTTAATGGTTTAAGTATTTAGGAGTTAAAGAGTTTAGTGATTTAAGTGTTTAGGCATTTAGTAGTTTATATGTTTTATTTAAATAATAAAAAAACAAAAAAATTATTTTTCAAATTTTTTATCAATTTTGAAGGTTATAACCTTTATAAATATAATAATTTTTAAATTTTTTTCAAATGTGAATTCAATTTTTAGTTATAATAAATTTAATAATTATATATCATGTATATTAAAAATAACCAATTTTATTGATAGATATTAATAAACTAAATATAAATATAAATATAATAATGAAAAAAAAATCAATTAATAAACTATTATTTATTGATAGATATTTATATAGTATTTATAAATACTTAAACCTTTAAAGATGATTTAAATGTTTAAGTATTTAAGGGGTTTAGGGTTTTGGGGTTTAGGAGTTTAATGATTTAACCTTTTAGACATTTATTAGTTTATAGGTTTTATATAAACAATAAAATAACAAAAAATTTATTTTTGTGATTTTATCTCATTTTCAATGATGATAACCTTTAAAAATAAAATAATTTTTAAATTATTTTCAAATGTAAATATAATATTTAGTTATAATAATCTTGATAATTATATATCATGTAAATTCAATATAAACAATTTTATTGATAAATATTCTAATAATGATCAAAAAAAAATTAATAATCTATTATTAATAAGATAGATATTAATTAAAAAATAATTACAAAATTTAATATGATCCAAAAGCAAAGCAAAATATATTACTATATAATAATTTTTTGTTTTGAAAATTTTTTTTTTCTTTTAAAATGTTTATCTATAATTTTTTTATGAAAAATAATTTATATAAATTATTTTTTTCTAGCTCAATTTATTTTGTAATTAATATTTTTATATAAATAAACAAATAAATAATTAAAATTATTATTTAAGATTATAATTAAAAAAATGAGATTTATTATTTATTATTTAGGGGTTTCGGGGTTTAAGAGTTTAGATATTTATGTATTTAGGCATTTATTGGTTTATAAGTTTTATTAAAACAATGATATAACAAAAAAATTATTTTTGTTATTTTTTATCATTTTTGAAGGTTATAACCTTTGAAAATATAAAAATTTTTAAATTTTTTTTATATGTGAATACTATATTTAGTTATGATAATCTTAATAATTATATATCATGTAAATTCAATATAATCAATTATATTGATAGATATTATATTAATGATCAAAAAATAAATTAATAAATTATTATTAATAAGAAAGATTTTATTTAAAATATATTTGCAAAACATAAATTTATTCAAAATCATAATAAAATATATTACTAAATAATAATTTTTTTGATGTTTTGCTTCTTTTTATAAGTTTATATTATTTTTATTAAAGTAAATTATTTAAATTATATTTTTCTTCCTCATAATTTATTTTTAATTTATAATTCTATAAAAATAAACTAATAAATAATTAAAATGAATATTTAAAACTATAATGAATAGAAATAAAATAGAAATTTATTATTTATTATTCAGGATATACTAGTTTAATGATTTAAGTATTTATGTGTTTTGGGATTTAGTGATTTTAGTGTTTAGGCCTTTAGTGATTTATTGTTTTTATTTAAAGAATTAAAAAATAAAAAATTTAATTTTATGATTTTTTTTTAATTTTCAAACATTAACCTTTGAAAATATAATAATTTTTAATTTTTTTTAAATGTGAATATAATATTTAGTTATGATATTCTTAATAATTATATATAATGTAAACTCAATATAAATAATTTTATTAATACATATTATAATAATGATCAATAACAAATTAAAAACTATTATAAATAAGATTCATATAAATTAAAATATAATTACAAAATCTAAAATGATTCAAAATAAAAATAAAATATATTGCTCAATAATAAATGTTTGTTTTTAAAATTTTGCCTCTTTTTTTTGATGAAAAATAAATTATTTAAATTAGATCTGTCTCAATAATAATATATTTTGTAATTAATATTTCTATAAAAATAAACTGATAAATAATTAAAATAAAAATTTAAAATTATACTGAATAAAAATTAAAATGTGATTTAAGATTTATTATTAATGCATACTAGTTTAATAGTTTAACTATTTAGATGTTTTGTTGTTAGGAGTTTAGCAATTTATGTTTTTAGGCTTTTAGTGGTTTATAGGTTTTATATAAAAAAATCAAATAACAAAAAAAATTTCAAAATTTGTTATCATTTTCTTAGGTTATAACCTTTGAAAATATAATAATATTTACAATTTTTTGAAATGTGAATACAATATTTAGTTATAATAATTTTAATAATTATATAATATATAAATTCAATATAAACAATTTTATTGTTAGATATTATAATAATGATCAAAAATTAAATTAATAAACTATTAACAAAATGATAGAAATTAATTAAAAAATATTTACAAAACCCAAATTGATTCAAAATTAAAGTAAAATATATTACTGGATAATGATTTTAAATTTTTAATTTTTTACTTCTTTTATATGCGTATATATATTTTTTCTTTAAAAATAAATTATTTAAATTATATTTGTCGCACTCATTATTTATTTTGTCATAAATATTTCGATAAAAATAAACTAATAAATAATTAAAATGAATCGTTAAAATTATAATAAATAGAAATAAAAATTAGATTTCTTAATTATTAAGTAGTATATAGTAGTTTAATGGTTTATGTAATTAGGCATTTTGTGGTTTAGGAGTTTATTGATTTAACTTTGTATTACTATATAATTACAAAACTTTAAATGATTCAGAAGCAAAGAAAATTATATTACTATAATATAATTTTTTATTTTTGAATTTTTTTAATAAGTTTATCTATATTTTTTTGATGAAAAATAATTTATATAAATTATATTTGTCTAACTCATAATTTATTTTGTAATTAATATTTATATATAAATAAACAAATAAATAATTAAAATGAATATTTAAAATTATAATAAAAAATGAGATTTATTATTTATTATTTAGGGATACTAATTTAATTTAAATTAGATCCATCTCACTATTAATTTATTTTGTAATAAATATTTCTATAAAAATAAACAAATAAATAATTAAAATAAAAATATAAAATTATACTGAATAAAAATTAAAATGAGATTTAGGAATTATTATTAATGTATACCAGTTTAATAGTTTAAGTATTTAGAGGTATTCTCGTTTATGACTTTAGCGATTTATGTTTTTAGGCATTTAGTGGTTTATAGGTTTTATTTAAATAATGAAATAACAAAAAAATTATTTTTCATATTTTTTCACATTTTCAAAGGTTATAACCTTTGAAAATGTGATAATTTTAAAATTTTTTTAAAATGTGAATACAATATTTAGTAATAATAATCATTATAATTATATATAATATAAACTAAATATAATTAATTTTATTGATATATATGATATCACTTATCAAAAAAAAATTAATATGCTATTATTACTATGATATATATAAATTAAAATATAATTGCAAAACCTAAAAATATTAAAAATCCAAGTAAAATTTAATACTAAATAATAATTTTTTTTTAGTTTTTGCTTCTTTTTATTAGCTAATATTTTTTTCTTCATGATAAATAAATTATTAAAATTATATTAGTATCAATCATAATTTATTTTGTAATTAATATTTTAATAAATTATTTAAATAATATTTATGGTTAACGAGTTTAAAGATTTAAGTATTTAGTGGCTTTTGTGTTTAGGAGTTTAGAGGTTTACGTGTTTAGGAATTTAGAGGTTTATAAGTTTTATTTAAACAAAGATATATCAAAAAATTTATTTTTATTATTTTTTTAATTTTTGAAGGTTTTAACCTTAGAAAATATAATAATTTTTAAATTTTTTTAAAATGTAAATATAATATTTAGCTATAATAATCTTAATAATTATAAGTCATTTAAATTCAATATAAATAATTACATTGCTTGATATTATAATAATGATCAAAAAAAATTTAATAAACTATTATTAATAAGATAGATATTATTTAAAATAATTTGTAAAATCAAAATTTATTCAAAATCAAAGTAAAATATATTACTTAATAATAATTTTTTTAATGTTTGTTTTTTTTATAGCTTTATATTTTTGTTATTATAAATAAATTATTTAAATTAATTTGTCTTACTCATAATTTATTATGTAATTTATAATTCTATAATAATAAACTAATAAATAATTAAAATATTTATTTAAAATTTAAATGAATACAAATAAAATTGAGATTTATTATTTATTATTTAGGGTATACTGATTTAATGGTTTAAGTATTTAGGTGTTTTTGGGTTTAGGAGTTTAGTGATTTAAGTGTTTAGACCTTTAGTGATCTATAGTTATTAGCTAATGAATTAAAAAACAAAAAATTTAATTTTTTGAATTTTTTTAATTTTTGAATGTTGTAACCTTTGTTAATATAATAATTTTAAATTTTTTTAAATGTGAATATAATATTTAGGTATATTAATCTTAATAATTATATATAATGTAAATTAAATAGAAATAATTATATTAATAGATATTATAATAATGATCAATAAATAAATTAATATACTAGTATTAATACGAATGATATAAATTAAAATATAATTGTATATTCTCAAATGATTCAAAATCAAAATAAGATATATTACTAAATAATAATATTTAATTTTAAAAAATTTGCCTCATTTTATAAGCATATATATTTTTTTGATGAAAAATAAATTATTAAAATTATATCTGTCTAACTAATAATTTATTTTGTAATTATTATTTCTATAAAAATAAATTGATTAATAATTAAAATGAATATTTAAAATTATAATGAATACTAAAAAAAAAGATATATGATTTATTATTTAGGGTATACCTATTTAATTGTTTAAGTTTTTTGTTGTTTTGGGGTTAAGGAGTTTATTGATTTATATGTTTTAACATTTAGGTGTTTATAGGTTTTATTCAATCAATGAAATAACAAAAAATTTATTTTTATGAATTTTCATGATTTTCAAAGTTTATAGCCTTTGAAAATATAATAATTTTTTAATCTTTTTAAAATATGAATAAAATAGTTAGTTCTAATAATCTTAATAATTATATTTGATATAAATTTAATATAAAAAAATTTTATTAATATTTATTATAATAATGATCGAAAAATAAATTAATAAAATATTATTAATAAGATAGATATTAATTAAAATATATTTACAGAACCCAAAATAATTCAAAATCAAAGTAAATTATATTACTAAATACAATTTTAAATTTTTGAAATTTTTATTATTTTTATAAGCTTATATATTTTTCATAAAAAATAATTTATTTAAATTATATGACTCACTCATTATTTATTTTGTAATTAATATTTCTATAAAAATAAACTTAAAAATAATTAAAATGAATATTTAAAATTATAAAGTATATAAATAAAAATGAAATTTATTATTTATTATATAGGTTATATACGTTTTATGGTTTTAATATTTAGGGTGTTTTGGGGTTACGGAGTCTAGATATTTAAATGATTAGGCATTTAGTGGTTTCTATGTTTTATTTAAATAATAAAATAATAAAAAAATTATTTTTGTTATTTTTTCTCATTTTTAAGGTTATAACCTTTGAAAATATAATAATTTTTAATTTTTTTTTGAAAAGTGAATACAATATGAAGTTAATAATCATAATATTAAATATCATATGAATTCAATATAAATTATTTTATTGGTATATATTATAATAAAGATCATAAAAAAATAATAAACAATTAGTAATATGATTAATATTGTTTAAAATAAATTTGCAAAACCTAAAATGATTCAAAATCAAAGTGAAATATTTTACTATATATTAATTTTAAATTTTTAAATTTTTGTATCCATTTATATGCTTATATATTTTTTGATAAAAAATAAATTTTTTAAATTTTATTTGTCTCATTAATAATTTATTTTTAAATTATATTTCTATAAAAATAAACTAATAAATAATTAAGATGTATGTTTAAAATTATAATGAATACTAATAAAAATGAGATTTATTATTTATTATATATAGTACACCGGTTTAATGGTTAAATTATATAGGGGTTTTGTCGTTTAGAAGTTTAACAATTTATGTTTTTAGGCATTTAGTGGTTTATAGGTTCTATTTATATAATAAAAATAAAATTTTTTTTTTGATTTTTTCTGTTTTTCAATGGTTATAATATTTGAAAAGAAAATAATTTTTAAAATTTTTTGAAATGTGAATATCATGTATAATTATATTAATCTTAATAATTATATATCATATAAATTAAATATAAACAATTTTAATGATATATATTATAATAATGATCAAAATTTAAATTAACAAACTATTATTAAAAATCTAAATATTAATTAAAATATATTTACATAACACAAAATGATTCAAAATCAAATCAAAATATATTACTAAATAATAATATTTAATTTTTAAATTTTTGCTTCTTTTTTAAGCTTATATATTTTTTTCTATTAAATATAAATTATTTAAATATTATTTGTCTCATTAGAAATTTATTTCGAATTAATTTTTCTTAAAAATTAAACTATAAATAATTAAAATGAATATTTAAAATTATAATAAATAGAAATATAAATGAGATTTATTATTTAATAATTAGAATATAGCTTTTAAAAGGTTTATGTATTTAGGGGTTTCAGGGTTTATGAGCTTACTGATTTAAGTAAGTAATCATTTAATGATATATAGGTTTTATTTAAAAAATGAAATAACAAAAAATTTATTTTTATTATGTTTTCTCATTTTTTAAGGTTATAACTTTTGAAAATATAATAATTTTTAAATTTTTTTCATAAGTGAATAAATATTTATTTATAATAATCATAATAATTTATAATTATATATCATATAAATTCAATATAAACAATTTTATTGATAGATATTCTAATAATTATAAAAAATAAATTAAAAATCTATTATGAATAAGATTGATATTACTTAAAATATAATATCAAAACCTAAAATTATTCAAAAGCAAAGCAAAATATATTACTAAATAATAATTATTTATTTTTAAATTTTTATTCTTTTTATAAGCTTATCTATTTTTTGATGAAAAATAATTTTTATAAAATATATTTTTAACTCATAATTTATTTTATAATTAATACAGATATACAAATAAAAAACTAAAAATCAAAATGATTTTTTTTAAATTATAATGTAAACAAATAAAAATGAGATTTATTAATTATTATTTAGTGTATACCTGTTTAAAGGATTATCTATATAGACTATCAAAATTTTGTAGTTTAGTGATTTGAGTATATAGGTATTTAGTGGTGTATAGGTTTTATTTAAACAATGAAATAACGAAAAAAATACATTTTATTTTATTTTTTCACATGTTCAAAGGTTATAATCTTTGAAAATATAAAAATTTTAAAACTTTTTTCAAAAGTAAATACAATATTTAGTTATAATAATTATTAAATTTATATATCATATAAATTCAATATAAACATTTTTATTGATAAATATTGTAATAATAATCAAAAAATAAATTAATAATCTATAATTAATAAGATATATATCATTTAAAATATAATAACAAATATTAAAATGATTCAAAAGCTACGCAAAATATATTACTATATAATAATTTTTTGTTTTGAAATTTGTTTTTAAAAATGTATCTATATTATTTTTTGATGAAAGATAATTTATATAAATTATATTTGTTTACCTCATAATTTATTTTGTAATTAATATTTATATATAAATATACAAATAAATAATTAAAAAGAATATTTAAAATTATAATGACAAAAAAATGAGCTTTATTATTTATTATTTAGGGTATATCGATTTAATTTAAACTAGATCTATCTAACTAATAATTTATTTTGTAATTAATATTTCGATAAAAATAAACTAATAAATAATTAAAATAAAATTTTAAAATTAAACACTTAAAAAATTAAAATCAAATTTATGATTTATAAATTAATGTATGCCAGTTTAATTGTTCAAGTATTTAGGTGTTTTGTCATTTAGGAGTTTAGTGATTTATGTTTTTAGGCATTTAGTGGTTTATATGTTTTATTTAAAAAATAAAATAACAAAAAAAAATTTTTTAATTTTTTATAATTTTCATAGGTCATAACGTTTGAAAATATAATAATATTTAACATTTTTTAAAATGTGAATATAATATTTAGTTATATTAATATTAATAATTATATATCATATAAATTCAATATAAACAATTTTATTAATAGATATTATAATAATGATCACAAATTAAATTTATAAACTATTAATAATAAGATATATATTAATTAAAAAATATTTACAATACCCAAATTGATTCAAAATTAAAGTAAAATATATTACTTGATAATAATATTAAATTTTTAAATTTTTACTTATTTTATAAGCATAAAAACTTTTATTGATTAAAAATAAATTTTTTAAATTATATTTCTGGCACTCATAATTTATTTTGTAATAAATATTTCTATAGAAATAAACTAATAAATAATTAAAATAAATATTTAAAATTATAATAAATAGAAATAAATATTAGAATTATTAATTATTAAGTCGTATATAGGGATTTAATGGTTTATCTATTTAGGCATTACGAGGTTTAGTAGTTTACTGATTAATTGTGTATGCATTTAGTGGTTATAGGTTTTATTTAAAAAATAAATAAACAAAATATTTATTTTTATTATTTTTTGATATTTTCAAATGTTATAACCTTGGAAAATATAATAATTTTTAAATTTTTTTCGAAAGTGAATTCAATATTTAGTTATAATAATCATTATATTTATATTTCATATAAATTCAATAAAAATAATTTTATTGATAAATATTCTAATAATGATCAAAAAATAAATTAATAATCTATTATTAATAAGATAGATATCATTTAAAATATAATTACAAAACCTAAAATGATATAGAAGGAAAACAAAATATATTACTATATAATAAATTTTTGTCTTGAAATTTTTTCTTCTTTTTATAAGTTTATCTATATTTTTTATGAAAAATAATTTATATAAATTATATTTATCTAACTCATAATTTATATTGTAATTAATATTTAATAAAAATAAAAGAATAAATAATTAAAATGAATATTTTAAATTATAATGAAAAAATTAATATTGAGATTTATTATTTATTATTTAGGGTGTACCAGTTTAAAACGATTATCTATTTAGGGTTTTCGAGATTTCGGAGTTATTGACTTAAGTGTTTAGGCATTTAGTAGTTTATTGGATTTATTTAAACAATGATATAACAAAATAATTATTTTTGATATTTTCTCACATTATCAAAGGTTATAACCTTTGAAAATATAATAAATTTAAATTTTTTCAAAAATGTGAATACAATATTTAGTAATAATAATCATTATAATTAAATATAATATAAACTAAATAGAAACAATTTTATTGATAGATATGATATCAATTATCAAAAAATAAATTAATATGCTATTATTAATATGAAAGATATAAATTAAAATATAATTGCAAAACCTAAAATTATTCAAAATCAAAGTAAAATTTATTACAAAATAATAATTTTTGTTTTTTAGTTTTTGATTCTTTTTATAAGCTTATATTTTTATTTTGATGAAAAATATATTATTTAAATTATATTTAAGGTTTATGAGTATAATGTTTTAAGATTTTAGAAGCTTTTGTGTTTCAGAGTATATATATTTAAGTGTTTAGGCATTTAGTGGTCTATAAGTTTTATTTAAACAATGATAATTAGTTATAATAATCTTTATAATTTTATAACATGTAAATTCAATATAAACAATTATATTGATATATATTATAATAATGATCATACAAAAGATTAATAAACAATTATTAATAAGATAAATATTGTTTAAAATATATTTACAAAACCTAAAATGATTCAAAATCAAACTGAAATATTTTACCAAATATTAATTTTAAATTTTTAAATTTTAAAAATTTTGTATCCATTTATAAGCTTATATATTTTTTGATGAAAGATAAATTATTTAAATTATATTTGTCTCACTATTAATTTATTTTTTAATTTATATTTCTATAAAAATAAACTAATAAATAATTAAAATGTATATATAAAATTATAATGAATATTAATAAAAATGAGATTTATTATTTATTATTTATTATTTTGGGTTTACCTATTTAATGGTTTAAGTTTATTGTGGTTTTGGGGTTAATGAATTTATTGATTTATATGTTTACACATTTAGGTGTTTATAGGTTTTATTTAATCAATGAAATAACAAAAAATTTATTTTTATGAATTTTCTTGATTTTTAAAGGTTATAACCTTTGAAAATATAATAATTTTTTAATAGTTCTAAAATTTGAATACAATACATAGTTATAATAATAATAATAAAAATAATTTTTTATATAAATTCAATATAAAAAATTTGATTAATATATATTATTTTGATGATCAAAAAATAAATTAATAAACTATTATTAAGAAAGATAGATATTAATTAAAATATATTTGCAGAACCCAAAATAATTCAAAATCAAAGTAAATTATTTTACTAAATAAAATCTTAAATTTTTGAAATTTTGTTTATTTTTATAAGATTATATTTCTTTCATAAAAAATAATTTATTTAAATTATATATGTCTCACTCATTATTTATTTTGTAATTAAAATTTCTATAAAAATAAACTAAAAAATAATTAAAATGAATATTTAAAATTATAAAGAATACAAATAAAAATGAGATTTATTATTTATTATTTAGGTTATATAGGTTTAATGGTTTAAGTATTTAGGGGGTTTTAGGGTTTAGGAGTCTAGAGATTTAAATGTTAAGTCATTTAGTGGTTTATAAGTTTTATTTAAATTATAAAATAATAAAAAAATTATTTTAGTGATTTTTTATAATATTTGAAGGTTATAACCTTTGAAAATATAATAATTTGTAAATTTTTTTCAAATGTAAATATAATATTTAATTATAAAAATCTTAATAATTATAAGACATTTATATTCAATATAAATAATTTTATTTTTAAATATTATAAAATTGATCAAATAATAAATTAATAACTATTACTAATAAGATTGATAGCAATTAAAATATAATTGCAAAAACTATTATAATGATTCAAAATCAAATTAAAATATATTACTAAATAATAATTTTTTCTTTTTAAATTTCTACTTCTTTTTATAAGCTTGTATTTTTTTTTGATTAAAAATAAATTATTAAAATTATAGTTATCTCGCTCATTATTTATTTAATAATTAATATTTATATAAAAAAATAAACTAATAAATAATTAAAATGAATATTTGAAACAATAATGAATACAAATTAAAATCAGATTTATGATTTATTATATGTGGTATACCGGTTAATGATTTGATTATATCGGAATTGTGTCGTTTAAAAGTTTATAAATTTATGTTTTTAGGTATTTAGTGGTTTATAGGTTTTATTTATATAATAAAAATAAATAAAAAATTTTTAGTTTTTTTGTGTTTTTCAAAGGTTATAACCTATAAAAATAAAATAATTTTTAAAATTTTTTGAATTGTGAATACTATATATAATTATATTAATCATACTAATTATATATCATATAAATTCAATATAAACAATTTTAATGATAAATATTATAATAATGATGAAAAATTTAATTAATAAACTATTATTAATAATATAAATATTATTTAAAATATATTTACATAACACAAAATGATTCAAAATCAACTCAAAATATATTACTAAATAATAATTTTAATGATAGATATTATATTAATAATCAAAAATTAAATTAATAAATTAATTTTAATATCATAAATATTAATTAAAATATATTTACATAACACAAAATGATTCAAAATCAAATCAAAATATATTACTAAATAAAAATATTTAATTTTTAAATTTGTCCTTCTTTTTATAAGCTCATATTTTTTTGATTAAAAATAAATTATTTAAATAATATTTTTCTTACTCGAAATTTATTTTGTTATTAATTTTTCTATTATATAAATTTTAAAAATTATTTTATTTTTAAAGGTAATAACCTTTGAAAATCAGATAAAATCAAAAATAAAATTTTTCATTTTTATTTTATAAATACAAACTATAAACCACTAAATCACTAAAAACATAAATTGATAAACTCCTAAACGATAAAACCCCTAAATTAACAATCCATTAAACAGATATGCCATATATAATAAATCATAAATCTCATTTTAATTTGTATTCATAAAAATTTTAAATATTCATTTTAATTATTTATTAGTTTATTTTTTATAGAAATATTAATTGCAAAATAAATAAAGAGTGAGACAAATATAATTTTAATAATTTATTTTTAATCAAAAAATAAATATAAGCTTATAAAAAGAAGTAAAAATTTAAAAATAAAAAATTATAATTTAGTAATATATTTAATTTGATTTTGTAATATTATAGGTTTTGCATTTATATTTTAATTGCTATCAATCTTATTAATAAGAGTTTATTAATTTATTTTTTGATCATTATTATAATATCTATCAATAAAATTACTTATATTGAATTTAAATGTCTTATAATTATTAAGATTATTATAACTAAATATTATTGCTTATCTTCTGAATCATTTTAATATTTCTAATTATATTTTAAATGATATAGCTTATTAATAATAAATTATTAATTTACTTTTTGATCATTATTAGAAAATTTATCAATAAAAATATCAAAAAATAAAAAAAAATAAATTTTTTGATATTTTTTTTTAAAATAACACCTATAAACCACTAAATGCATACATAGTTAAATCAGTAAACTTCTAAACCTCATAAAGCCAAAATACATAAACTATAAAACCACTATATACTACATAATAATTAATAAATCTAATTTTAATTCGATTTATTATAATTTTTAATATTCATTTAATTATTTATTAGTTTATTTTTATAGAAACATTTATTACAAAATAAATTATGAGTGCGCAAAATATAATTTAAAAAGTATATATGCTTATAAAAGAAGTAAAAATTTAAGAATTAAAAATTATTATCCAGAAATACATTTTACTATAATTTTGAATCAATTTGGGTTTTGTAATTATTTTTTTAATAATATCTATATTATTATCAATAGTTTATAAATTTAATTTTGATCATTATTATAATATATATCAATAAAATTGTTTATTGAATTTATATTATATATAATTATTAATATTAGTATAACTAAGTATTGTATTCACATTTCACAAAACTTTAATTATTATTATATTTTCAAAGGTTATAACCTATGAAAATGAGAAAAAATTATAGCAAATTTTTTTGATATTCTATTTTTTTTATTAAAACGTATAAACCACTAAAGCCTAAAAACATAAATCGCTAAAATCCTAAATGAAAAAACCTCGAAATACTTAAACCATTAAACTGGTATACTATAATAATAAATCATAAATCTCATTTTAAATTTTATTCAGAAAAATTTTAAATTTTTATTTTAATTATTTATCAGTTTATTTTTATAGAAATATTAATTACAAAATAAATTATTAGTGAGATAGATCTAATTTAAATTAAAATAGTATCCCTAAATTATTATATAGAAATATATTTTACTTTACTTCTGAATCATTTTAGGTTTTGTAATTATAATTTTATTAATATCTATCTAATTAATATAGATTTTTAATTTATTTTTTGATCATTATTAGAATATTTATCAATAAAATTATTTATATTGAATTTACATGATATATAATTATAAAGATTATTATAACTAAATATTATATATACATTTGAAAATAATTTAAAAATTATTATATTTTTAAAGGTTATCATCTTTGAAAATGAGATAAAATCACAAAAATAAATTTTTTGTGATTTTATTGTTTATATAAAACCTAAAAACTACAAAATGATTAAACACTTAAATCATTAAACTCCAAAAACCCAAAAGCCTTAAATACTTAAACATTTAAACCATCTTTAAAGGTTTAAGTTTTTATAAATAATATATAAATATCTATCAATAAATAATAGTTTATTACCAGATTTTTTGATCATTATTATATTTATATTTATATTTAGTTTATTAATATCTATCAATAAAATTTTTTATTTTAAATTAACATGATATATAATTATTAAGTTTATTATAACTAAATATTGTATTCAAATTTGAAAAAAATTTAAAAAATAGTATTTTTATAAAGGTTATAACCTTCAAAATTTATAAAAAATATAAAAAATAATTTTTTTGTTATTTCATTATTTAAATAAAACATATAAACTACTAAATGTATAAATACTTAAATCACTAAACTCCTAAACTCATAAATACATAAACCGCTATACCCTAAATAATTAATCATAAATCTCATTTTTATTTGTATTCATTATAATTTTAATATTGATTTTAATTATGTATTAGTTTATTTTTATTGAAATATTAATTGCAAAATAAAATTATGAATGAGACAAATATAATTTAAATAACTTATCTTCATCTAAAAAATTTATAAGCTTATAAAAATAAACAAAAATTTAAAAATAAAAAATTATTATTTAGTAATATATTTTACTTTGATTTTTAATCATTTTAGGTTTTGCAAATATATTTTAATTAATATCTATCTTATTAATAATAGTTTATTAATCTATTTTATGATAAGTATTATAATATTGATCAATAAAATTATATATATTGAATTTACATGATATTTAATTTGTATGATTATTATAATTAAATATTGCATTATCATTTGAAAAAAATTAAAAATTATCATATTTTAAATGGTTATATCCTTGAAAATGAGAAAAAATCATAAAAATAATTTTTTTGTTATTTAATTATTTAAATAAAACCTATAAACCACAAAATATCTAAATACTTAAATTACTTAACTTCTAAACCTTGATACTGCTACACCACGCACACATAGCGACGGACCACGGTACACACATTTACATATTATTGTCCATTTTGGTGTAGCATTTAGAGAGGCCAGTAAGTCCTGGAAGCAACCAAAAGTATGGGCCACCAGCTTGTAGAGGGCCCCACTAGCAAGACGGGATTATAACTTTCAGAAAACTGACGAGACCGAGCAAAGTGGTCGGGAGTAAACCCAGGAGTAGCTAGGAGTGGGTCCCACTAGCACTATCAGGCAGAATAGAGTGCCACTCAACCGTCGCCCAACAGGAGTAGCGAGTAATCAATGCTTAATTGGAGAGCCGAAAAAATCTGAAGCATCACCAAGTAGGGCCAGTAAGCAATGGAGTCCAGACCAGCCACACGGGAGTAATATATTCAAACTTGTAGAGATGGATCATGACATACTCACACACATAATCTTGTCTCTTCTCTATGTAGCATGCAATGAATACAACTGGACCAATGAGTATCTCTAAGTGGTGCCCACTATGCATTTTGTAAATACACATTAGTCGATGTTGCACTTCTGGGAGCAGAAGACCCATCTTTATAGCATTTTGTAATTTTACTTGTATTTTAGCTTGGTTGTACCCGTAGATAATTAGACTATGAGATGGACCTCATCACACATGCACACCCATGCATGCATATTTTTTGATATTTTGTCGGTGCAACATATAGCCACTTCTTGGAGCTCGAGGAGGAAGCATTCTAACCCAAGATATACTCTTTTGAGGATCAATTGAGCAAAAAAGAATGTGAAATTTAGAGGTGAGATTGAATTGACAAAGTGCCATAGATATGGACTTGTTGATTTATGGGTATTCAGTTTTACATGTATTCCATTTCATAGCAATGACATAGGCAAATGCTTGATGCTGTGTGTCACACACTTGCACAATCTTATATTTGAATAGTTTTAATATGGTACAACATTTAGATTCCTCCAAAAGGCTTTCAAAAATCCAATTGGAAAGGACGCTGTGCGCATAATGACTCAATGCCAACTCTGAAGTAGTGGAATGCCAAGTGATTTTAGTCGTATTCGTATGCTTGGAATTATTAGGCATTATGTTTTTTTTATGTATTTTATGCATAGAATCATTAAGGTGCATAGGATTTGGTGGGCCGGCCTAAATTAGTCAGCTTTTTAGTCTCTTGTAAGTTGTGTGCCTAAATGATAAATAACGTGTGTATTTTGCAAAAAAAAAAAACAAAAAAAAACCATAAACCCTAAACTTTAAATCCTAAACCTTAAACCATAAACTATAAGCCTAACCCATAAACCCTAAACCCTAAATCCTAAATCTCATGTTTTGCACTTTTATAATCAAATGACTAAGTGTTAAATTTAAATTGAAATTCACAACTTTTAGGAATATCACAGATTTATCTTTTTGTATATGTAACACAAAATCATGACTCAAGGGTGAGTTATGGATTCACTCTCTTTCTTGCTTTAGATTATTTTAGCATTAACAATGGTCATGATTGTATATTTTGTCTCTAGAACAAAAAATCATATCGATTAGAATATGCAATAACTTGTGTCTCACTGTTGAACATATTGTTATGGCACTAAGAATGATCATGAAAACATATTTAATCACTATAATACTGGGTCATAGTATTGGATATGACCATAGTTGTGCATTTTATCTTTAGATTGCAAAGTCATTGCACTAGGAATGATTGTAACTTTGGACATTCCTCAAGAGCAAAAGTCATCACCTTAGAAATAGTTAAAGCTCGAATACTACTCTTTATAACTTTCTATAGCTAAAATTATTGGGATTGAAAATATCACTATGGCTTTTTCCTTTGATTTGTGACCTCAAGTGTCAATATGCAGGACTAATATTTTGAGCAATGATTAAAACCTTTTATACATTCTAATATGGTTTATTTACACCTTTTTGGCTATTGTGAGCTTGTATACATAACTCATTTAATATAAAAAGAAAGAAATGATACTTTTCATATCCATGTGGATATAAAAAAAGGCTTAGACATGCTAATAAAATAAATTTTTTGATTCTTGATTGAAAGCGAGCCCATACTTCTTGCCCTGCTCAAACTGCCCTTGGGCTAGTTTGTTCTAATCAGCTACAATGTAGTTATTTTTTTAGAGGAGAACTATGTTTTAAAAAAATTGCTTTGAGTGTGTGGATGAGAGATATTTTAGAAAAGATTACAATACTCAATATATAGAGCATCCTTAACAACTAGCTATTTCAACACATATTGGTACAACTTTGGTTTAGTCTGTTAGCATACATGAGTCAAATTAGCTTTGATAGCTTATTGATTCAACATCAAATATGATGAGACATAATAGAGATAAAGTAAAAGCTCCTATTATTTTGGTTAGAGCTTTAGCAATCATTCTAGAGATGAGAGAGGAAGAAAATAACTTATTTTAAGTATTCAGTATAATTTTAATTTTTATTTTAATTATTTATCTATTTATTTTTTAGAAATATTAATTACAAAATAAATTTTTAGTGAGACAGATCTAATTTAAATTAAACCGGTATATCCTAAATAATAAAGAATAAATCTCATTTTTTGTTCATTTTAATTTTAAATATTCAAATTAAATTATTTATTTGTTTATTTTTATATAAATATTAATTACAAAATAAATTATGAGTTACACAAATATAATTTATATAAATTATTTTTCTTCAAAATAATATAGATAAACTTTTTGAAAGAAAAAAAAATTCAAAACAAAAATTAATATATAGTAATATATTTTTCTTTGCTTCTGAATCATTTTAGGTTTTGTAATTATATTATAATTGTTATCTATCTTTTTAATAATAGATTATTAATTTATTTTATGATCATTATTAAAATATTTATCAATAAAATAGTTTATTTTGAATTTATATGATATATAAATATAATGATTATTATAACTAAATATTGAATTCACTTTTGAAAAAAATTTAAAAATTATTATATTTTCCATGGTTATAACCTTTGGAAATATCAAAAATTAATATAAATAAATTTTTTGTTTTTTTTAATAAAACCTATAAACTACTTAATACATACATAGTTAAATAAGTAAACTCCTAGATCCCGTAATGCCTAAATATAGTAACCATTAAACCGATATATAATACATAATAAATAATAAATCTAATTTTTATTTCTATTTTTTATAATTTTAAATATTCATTTTAATTATTTATTTGTTTATTTTTATAGAAATATTTATTACAAAATAAATTATGAGTGCGATAAATATAATTTAAATAATTTATTTTTAATGAAATAATATATATACGCATATAAATGAAGTTAAAATTTAAAAATTTAAAAATTTAAAAATTTAAAAATTTAAAATTATTCACCTGTAATATATTTTAGTTTAATTTTTAATCAATTTGTATTTTGTAAATATTTTTTAATTAATTTCTATTTTTTTATTAATAGTTTATTAATTTAATTTTTGATCATTATTATAATATCTATAAATAAAATTGTTTAGATTGAATTTATATGATATATAAATATTAATATTATTATAACTAAAATATTATATTTACATTTAAAAAATTTTAAATATTATTATATTTTCAAAGGTTATAACTTATGAAAATGAAAAAAAATTATAAAATTTTTTTTATTATTTTATTGTTTAAATAAAACCTATAAACCACTAAATGCCTAAAAACATAAATCACTAAATTTTTAAATGACAAAACATCTAAATACTTAAACTATTAAACTGGTAAATATTAATAATAAATCATAAATCTCATTTTAATTTTTATCCAGCATAATTTAAAATTTTTATTTTAATTATTTATCAGTTTATTTTTATAGAAATATAAATTATAAAATAAATTATTAGTGTGACAGATATAATTAAAATTAAACCCGTATACCTTAAATAATAATTAAAATATCTTTTTTTTCATTATAATTTTAAAAATTCATTTTAATTATTTATTTGTTTATTTTTATATAAATATTAATTACAAAATAAATAATGAGTTAGCCAAATAAGATAATCTTTTTAAAATAAAAAAAATTCAAAACAAAAAATTATTATTTTGTAATATATTTTGCTTTGCTTTTGAATTATTTTCAGTTTTGTAATTATATTTTAATTGATATCTATCTTATTAATAATAGA
>JAREIK010003745.1:0-34629 GCA_029783825.1 Sapria himalayana | reverse complement strand
ATTATTATTAAAATCCATCAAAATATTATTTATATTAAATTATATGATATATAATTATCATGATTATTATAAATAAATTTTTTATTCACTTTTTGAAAAAAATTTAAAAATAAATATATTTTCAAAGGTTATAACCTTGAAAAAATATCAAAAAATAATAAAAATAAATTTTTTATTTATTTTTAAAATAAAAACTTTAAACCACTAAATGCATACACAGTTAAATCAGTAAACTTCTAAACCCCGTAATGCCTAAATACATATACCATTAAAATTTTATATAAAACTTACTAATACTTAATAAATCTAATTTTATTTTTGTTTATTATAATTTTAAATATTCATTTAATTATTTATTAGTTTATTTTTATAGAAATATTTATTACAAATAAATTTTGAATGAGACAAATAAATTTAAAAAATTTATATTTAATCAATAAAAAATATAAGCTTAAAAAAAAAGAAGGAAAATATTTAAAAATTAAATATTATTATTTAGTAATATATTTTGGTTTGATTTTGAATCATTTTGTGTTTATGTAACTATATTTTAATTAATATTTAGATTTTTAATAATAGTTTGTTAATTTAATTTTTGATCATTATTATATATCTATCATTAAAATTGTTTCTATTTAAATTTATATGATATATAATTAGTAAGATTAATATAATTATAGATGGTATTCACATTTCAAAAAATTTTAAAAATTATTTACTTTTCTAAGGTTATAACCTTTGAAAATCAGAAAAAATCAAAAAAAAAAATTTTATTTTTATTATATAAATAAAACCAATAACACACTAAATGCCTAAAAACATAAATTGCTAAACTTATAAATGACAAAACCCCTAAATAATTTAACCATTAAACTGGTATACTATATATAATAAATAATAAATCTCATTTTATTAGTATTCATTATAATTTAAACAAACATCTTAATTATTTATTAGTTTATTTTTACAAAATATAAATTAAAAAATAATTATTAGTGAGACAAATATAATTTAAAAAATTTATTTTTCATCAAAAATTATATAAGCAATAAATGGATACAAAATTTTAAAATTAAAATTAATATTTAGTAAAATATTTCACTTGTTTTGAATCATTTTAGGTTTTGCAAATATATTTTAAACAATATTTATCTTATTAATAATTGTTTTATTATTTTTTATGATCATTATTATAATATATACCAATAAAATAATTTATATTAAATTTATATGATATTTAATTATTATGATATTAACTTCATATTGTATTTACTTTTCAAAAAAAAATTAAAAATTATTATATTTTCAATGGTTATAACCTTCAAAAATGAGAAAAAATAACAAAAATACTTTTTTTTATTTTATTTTTTAAATAAAACCTATAAACCACTAAATGACTAATTACTAGAATGACTAAACTTCTAATCCTCGATGCTCATAAATACTCAAAACATTAAAATAGTATAGTCTAAATAATAAATCATAATTCTCATTTTTATTAGTATTTATTATAATTTAAATATTCATTTTAATTATTATTAGTTATTTTTATAGAAATATTAATTACAAAATAAATTATTAGTGAGACAGATATAATTTAAATAATTTATTTTTCATCAAAAAAATTATATATGCTTATAAAAAGAGGCAATATTTTAAAAATAAAAAATTATTTTCTATTAATATATCTTATTTTGATTTTCAATCATTTCAAATTTACAATTATATTTTAATTTATATCATTCTTATTAATATTAGTTTATTAATTAATTTATTGATCATTATTATAATATTTATTAATAAAATTATTTATATTTAGTTTACATTATATAAAATTATTAAGATTATCACAACTAAATATAATATTCACATTTAAAAAAAATTAAAAATTATTATATTTTCAAATGGTATAACCTTCAAAAATTAAAAAAAATCAAAAAATAAAATTTTTTGTTTTTTAATACTTTAAATAAAAACTATAAATCACTAAACTCCTAAACCGTAAAACAGATAAATACTTAAACCATTAAACCAGTATATCATGAATAATAAATAATAAATCTCAATTTTATTTGTATTCTTTATAATTTTAAATATTCATTTTAATTATTTATTAGTTTATTATTATAGAATTATAAATTACAAAATAAATAATGAGTAAGACAAATATAATTTAAATAATTTATTTTAAAAACAAAATATAAACATATAAAAAAAGAAAAATATTAAAAAAAAATAATTATTTATTAATATATTTTACTTTGATTTTGAATAAATTTAGATTTTACAAATATATTTTAAATAATATCTATCTTATTAATAATAATTTATTAAATTTTTTTTGATCATTATTATAAATTCTAGCAATGTGATTATTTATATTGAATTTAAATGACTTATATTTATTAAGATTATTAAAACATAATATTATATTTACATTTTAAAAAAATTTAAAAATTATTATATTTTGAAATGTTATAACCTTTGAAAATGTGAAAAAATATAAAAAATAATTTTTTTTGTTATTTCATTGTTAAAAAAAACCTATAAACCACTAAATGCCTAAAAACATAAATCACAAAACTTCTAAATGACAAAACCTCTAAATACTTAAACCATTAAAATGGTATACATTAATAATAATTCATAAATCTCATTTTAATTTTTATTCAGTATAATTTTAAATTTTTATTTTTATTATTTAAAAGTTTTCTTTTTAGAAATATTGATTCAATATAAATTATTAGTAAGAGAGATATAATTTAAATTAAACTCATATACCCTAAATAATAAAGAATAAATATCATTTTTTTAATTATAATTTTAAATATTCATTTTAATATTTATTTGTTTATTTTTATATAAATATTAATTACAAAATAAATTATGAGTACGACAAATATAATTTAAATAATTTATTTTTAATCAAAAATGATATATACGCTTATAAAAGATGTAAAATTTTAAAATTAAAAATTATTATTCAGTAATATATTTTTCTATAATTTTGAATCAATTTGGGTTTTGTAAATATTTTTTAATTAATATCCATCTTATTAATAATTATTTATTAATTTAATTTTTGATCATTATTATAATATCTATAAATAAAATTTTTTATATTGAATTTATATGATATATAATTATTAATATTATTATAACTAAATATTGTATTCACATATCAGTAAATCTTAAATTTTATTATATTTTCAGAGGTTATAACCTCTGAAAATGAGAAAATTACAATTTTTTTTTTGTTATTTTATTGTTTAAATAAAACACTTAAAAATACTAAATTCCTAAAAACATAAATCTCTAAACTCCTAAAAGTCAAAACCATTAAACTGGTATACATTAATAATAAATCATAAATCACATTTTAATTTTTATTCAGTATAATTTAAAATTTTTATTGTAATTATTTATCAATTTATTTTTATAGAAATATTAATTACAAAATAAATTATTAGTGAGACAGATCTAATTTAAATTAAAATTGTATCACTAAATAATAAATAATAAATCTCATTTTTTTTTATTATAATTTTAAAGATTCATTTTAATTATTTATTTGTTTATTTATATATACATATTAATTACAAAATAAATTGAGCTAGACAAAAATAATTATATAAATTATTTTTCATCAAAAAATTATAAATAAACTTTTTAAAAGAAAAAAAAATTTCTAAACAAAAAATTATTATATAGTAATATATTTTGTTTTGCTTCTGAATCATTAGGGTTTTGTAATTATATTTTAATTGATATCTATCTTATTAATAATAGATTATTAATTTATTTTGTGATCATTATTAGGATATTTATCAATAAAAATATTTATATCGAATTTATATCATATATTAATTTAATAATTATTATAACTAAATATTGTATTCACATATGATAAAAGTTTTAAAATTTTTATATTTTCAAAGATTTAACCTTTGAACACGTGAAAAAATAAAAAAATATTTTTTTTCTTATTTCATTGTTTAAATAAAACCTATAAATCACTAAATGCCTAAAAAAATAAATCTTTAAACTCCTAAATGTCAAAACCATTAAACTGGTATACTTTAATAATAAATCATAAATCTCATTTTAATTTTTATTCAGTATAATATTAAATTTTTATTGTAATTATTTATCAGTTTATTTTATACTAATATTAATTACAAAATAAATTATTAGTGAGACAGATCTAATTTAAATTAAAATAGTATCCCTAAATAATAAATAATAAATCTAATGTTTTTTAATTATAATTTTAAATATTCATTTTAATTATTTATTTGTTTATTTATACATAAATAATAATTACAAAATAAATTGAGCTAGACAAAAATAATATATATAAATTATTTTTCATCAAAAAATTATAAATAAACTTTTTAAAAGAAAAAAAATTTCAAACCAAAAATTATTATATAGTAATATATTTTGCTTTGCTTCTGAATCATTTTAAATTTTGTAATTATATTTTAATTGATATCTATCTTTTAATAATAGATTATTAATTTATTTTTTGATCATTATTAGAATATTAATTAATAAAAATATTTATATTGAATTTATATCATATATAAATTTAATAATTATTATAACTAAATATTGTATTCACTTTCGAAAAAAGTTTTAAAATTTTTATATTTTCAAAGATAATAACCTTTGAACATATGAACAAATAAAAAAAAATTTTTTTTGTTATTTCATTGTAATAATAAAACCTATAAATCACTAAATGCCTAAATACTTAAATAACTAAACTACAAAATCTTGATACCCCTATATAAATAATCCATTAAACCGGTATACCCTAAATAATAATTAATAAATCTCATTTTTATTTGTTTTCTTTATAATTTAAAAAATAAATTTCGTTTGTTATGTTTTATATATATATATATATATATATATATATATATATATTAATTATAAAATAAATTATGAGTTAAAAATATAATTTATAAAAATTATTTTTCATCAAAAAATAGATAAGCTTATAAAAAGAATAAAAATTTAAAAACAAATAATTATTATTAAGTAATATATTTTGTTTTGCTTTTGAATCATTTTAGGTTTTGATTTTATATTTTAAATAATATCAATCTTATTCATAATAGATTTTTAATTTATTTTTTGAAAATTATTAGAATATCTATCAATAAAATTGTTTATATTGAATTTATATGTTATATAATTATTCGAAATAAATATTGTATTCACTTTTGAAAAAAATTTAAAAATTATTATATTTTAAAAGCTTATAATCTTAAAAAATGAGAAAGAATACAAAATATAAATTTTTTGTTATTTCTTTTTTAAATAAAACCTATAGACCACTAAATGTTTACTTACTTAAATTAGTAGCTCATAAAACCCAAAACCCCTAAATACATAAACCTTATAACAGCTGTATACTACTTAATAAATAATAAATCTCTTTTTTTTTCTATTTATTATCATTTTAAATATTAATTTTTATTATTTTATTTTAATTTTTTAGAAAAAATAATTACAAAATAAATTTCGAGTGAGACAGATATTATTTATATGATTTATTTTTAATCATAAAAAAATATAGGCTTATAAAAAGATAGAAAAATTTAAAAATTAAATATTATTATTTAGTAATATATTTTGATTATATTTTTTATCATTTTGTGTTATGTAAATATATTTTAATTAATATTTATATTATTAATAATAGTTTATTAATTTAATTTTTGATCATTATTATAATATTTATCATTAAAATTATTTATATTGAATTTATATGATATATAATTAGTAAGATTAATATAATTATACATTGTATTCACATTTCAAAAGATTTTAAAAATTATTTTATTTTGAAAGATTATAAAATTTTAAAATCAGACAAAATCAAAAAAAAAATTTTAATTTTTTATTATATAAATAAAACCTATATACCACTAAATGCCTAAAAACATAAATTGCTAAACTCCTAAATGACAAAACCCCTAAATAATTGATCTATTAAACTGGTATACCATATATAATTGTTGGGCGATTGTGCTTCCACGGTAGTGAGATTGAGATACAAAAACACAGAACCAACACAAAACAAGCAATATATATATCCCAATTCAGCAACCATCCATGATATAATCAAAAAATGAGAAATAAACAACAAAAATAACTTGGTTCGCTAGTCGCTCAGTATGACTAGCTAAATCCACTAGAACATGCTTTTGCGTTACAGATTAAAGCAACAGAAATGACTTATAGTCTGCTCCACAAAAAATAGTCAAGAAAAATCGCTAAGAGAGAAGAGAGAGAGAGAGAGATGATGAACAGTTCCACGGGTACAAAAACAGCCACCCTAAAATAAAATTACAAAATATTTTATATTAAAATTTCTCTCGGTTCATTTAACTAGAGCGGGTCAAATCATGAGATGGGTCAGGCTCTGCTGCAATTTTGGCCCGTTGTCTAGTTGGTGAGACTTTCGTTGTTGTGCTACTGCTTCATCCCCGGCCTCTTAATATTTCCTTTCCTGCACTTACATGAAAATATTAAAAAAGAAAAAATATTTGTTAATACAAACAGATTATCAAAAAATAAATTACATATACATCAATAATAAATCTTAAATCTCATTTTAATTTGTTTTCATTATAATTTTAAATATTAATTTTAAATATTTATTAGTTTATTTTTTATATAAATATTAATTACAAAATAAATAATTAGTCAGAAAAATATAATATTTATAATTTACTTTTAATAAAAAAAATGTAATCTTATAAAAATAAGTAAAAATTAAAAAACAAAAAATAATTATATATAATTATAATGATTATTACTACAAAATATTTTATTCACATTTTAAAAAAATTTTAAAATTATTATATTTTCAAATGTTATAACCTTTGAATATGTATAATAACAAAAATATTTTTTTGTTATTTCATTGTTTAAATAAATCCTATAAAGCACTAAATGCCTAAATACTTAAATCAATAACTCCTAAATCTCGAAAACCCTAAATAGATAATCATTTTATTCCGGTATACCCTAAATAATAAATAATAAATCTCAATATTATTCTTTTCATTATAATTTTAAATATTCATTTTTATTATTTATTAGTTTATTTTTATATAATTATTAATTACACAATAAATTAAGTTAGACAAATATAATTATATAATTATTTTTCATCAAAAAAATATAGATAAACTTTTTAAGGAAAAAAATTCAAAACAAAAAATTATTATATATTTTGCTTTGCTTCTGAATCATTTTAGGTTTTGTAATTATATCTAAATTAATATCTATCTTATTAATAATAGATTATTGATTTATTCTTTGATCAACATTAGAATATTTAGCAATAAAAATATTTATATTGAATTTATATGATATATAAATATAATGATTATTATAACGAAATATTGTATTCACTTTTGAAAAAAATTTAAAAATTATTATATTTTTAAAGGTTATAACCTTTGAAAATATCAAAAAATAAAAAAAAATAAATTTTTTGATATTTTTTTTAAATAACACTTATAAACCAATAAATGCATGCACAGTTAAATCAGTAAACTCCTAATTCCTAAACCCCGTAATGCCAAATTACATAAACCATTGAACCGCTATATACTACTTAATAATTAATAAATCTAATTTTTAATTCTATTTATTATAATTTTAAATATTCATTTTAATTATTTATTAGTTTATTTTTATAGAAATATTTATTACAAAATAAATTATTAGTGCGATAAATATAATTTAAAAAATATATATGCTTATAAAAGAAGTGAAAATTTAAAAATGAAAAATTGTTATCCAGAAATATATTTTACTATAATTTTGAATCAATTTGGGTTTTGTAATTATTTTTTAATTAATATCTATCTTAATATCAATAGTTTATAAATTTAATTTTGATTATTATTATAATATATATCAATAAAATTATTTATATTGAATTTATATGATATATAATTATTAATATTATTATAACTATGTATTGTATTCACATTTCAAAAAATTTTAAATATTATTATATTTTCAAAGGTTATAACCTATGAAAATGAGAAAAATATTTATCAGTATAATTTTATTTTATTGATAGATATTTATAATATTTAGCAGTAATAATAAATTTATTAGTTTATTTAGTTTATTTTAAATCTTAATAATAAATCTCATAAATCATAAATCTCATTTTAAATTTTATTAAGTATTATTTTAAATATTTATCAGTTTATTTTTATTGAAATATTAATTAAAAAATAAATTATTAGTGAGAAATATCTAATTTAAAGTAAACCGGTATCCCTAAATAATTAATAATAAATCTCATTTTTTTTAATTATAATTTTAAATATTCATTTTAATTATTTATTTGTTTATTTTTATAAATATATTAATTACCGAATAAATTATGAGTTAGACAAATATAATTTATATAAATTATTTTTCATCAACAAAATATAGATAAACTTATTAAAAGAAAAAAAATTCAAAATAAAAAATTATTATATAGTAATATATTTTGCTTTGCTTCAGAATCATTTTAGGTTTTATTTTTATATTTTAATTCATATCTATCTTATTAATAATAAATATTTAATTTATTTTTTGATAATTATTAGAATATTTATCAATAAAATTGTTTATATTGAATTTATATGATATATAAATATAATGATTATTATAACTAAAGATTATATTCACTTTAAAAAAAATTTAAAATTTATTGTATTTTCAAAGGTTATAACCTTTGAAAATATCAAAAAATAACAAAAATAAATTTTTTGTTATGTGATTTTTTAAATAAAACATATAAACCACAAAATGCATATATAGGTAAATCAGTAAACTCCTAAATACATAAACCATTAAACAGCTATATACTACTTAATAATTAATAAATCTAATTTTTATTTTATTTATTATAATTTTAAATATTGATTTTAATTATTTATTAGATTATTTTTATAAAATATATATAACTAAATAAATTATGAGTTAAACAAATATAATTTAAATAATTTATTTTTAATCAAAATAAATATATACGCTTATAAAAGAAGTGAAAAATTAAAAATTAAAAATTATTATACAGTAATATATTATAGATTAATCTTGAATCTACTTGGGTATTGTAAAAAATTTTTAATTAATATCTATCTTATTATTAGTAGTTTATTAATTTAATTTTTGATGATTATTATATTATCTATCAATAAAATTTTTTATATTGAATTTATATGATATATAATTATTAATATTAAAATAACTAAATATTGTATTCACATTTCAAAAAATTTTAAATATTATTATATTTTCAACGGTTATAACCTATGAAAATGAAAAAAAATTACAAATTTTGTTTGTTATTTTATTGTTGAAATAAAACCTATAAACCTCTAAATGCCTAAAAACATAAATTGCTAAATTCCTAAATGACAAAACCTTTAAATACTTAAACCATTAAACAGGTGTACATTAATAAAAAATTATAAATCTCAATTTAATTTTTATTAAGTATAATTTTAAATTTTTATTTTAATTATTTATCAATTTATTTTTATAGAAATATTAATTACAAAATAAATTATTAGTTTGAACAGATCTAATATAAATAATTTATTTATCAGCAAAAAAAATATATATCCTAATAAAAAGAGGAAAAATTTTAAAAACAAAAATTTATTATTTAGTAATATATTTTATTTTGATTTTGAATCATTTTAGATTTTGTAATTATATTTTTATTTATATCATTCTTATTAATAATAGTTTATTAATTTTTTATTGATCATTATTATAATATGTATTAATAAAATTATTTATATTGAATTACATTATAAATAATTATTAAGATTATTATAACTAAATATTATATTCACAATTTAAAAAAATTAAAAATTATTATATTTTCAAAGGTTATAACCTTCAAAAATTAAAAAAAATCAAAAAATTTAATTTTTTATTTTTTCATTCTTAAATAAAAACTATAAATCACTAAAGGCCTAAACACTTAAATCACTAAACCCCAAAATAGCAAAATAATTAAACCATTAAACTAGTATATCCTGAATAATAAATATTAAATCTTTATTTTATTTATATTCATTATAGTTTTAAATATTCATTTTAATTATTTATTAGTTTATTTTTATAGAATTATAATTAAAAATAAATTATGAGGAAGACAAATATAATTTAAATAATTTATTTTTAATAAAAAAACTTTGAAAAAGAAGCAAAACATCAAAAAAATTTTTATTTAGTAATATATTTTATTTTGATTTTGAATAAATTTACGTTTTGCAAATATATTTTAAATAAACTCTTTCTTATTAATAATAGTTTATTAATTTATTTTTTGATAATTAATATAATATTTATGAATATAATTGTTTTTATTGAATTTACATGATATATAATAATTAAGATTATCATAACTAAATATAGTATTCACGTATAAAAATAATTTAAAAATTATTATATTTTCTAAGGTTATAACCTTCAAAAATGATAAAAAATAACAAAAATAAATTTTTTGTTATATCATTGTTTAAATAAAACATATAAAACATTAAATGCCTAAACACATAAAATCTATAAATTCCTAAACCCGAAGCCCCTAAATACTTAAACCTTTAAACTCATAAACCTTAAATATAATTTAAATACTATATTGAAATATTAATTACAAAATAAATTATGAGTGATACAAATATAATTTAAATAATTTATTTTTCATCAAAAACATATATAAGCTTATAAAAAGAAGCAAAAACTAAAAAACAAAAATTATTATTTAGTAATAAATTTTACATTGTTTTTGAATCATTTTAGATTTTTTAATTATATTATAATTTATATCTAACATATTAATAATAGCATATTAATTTATTTTTTGATAATTGATATCATATCTATCAATAAAATTATTTATATTTAGTTTATATTATATATAGTTATAATATTTATTATTACTAAATATTGTATTCACATTTTTAAAAAAATTAAATTTTAAATTTTCAAAGATTATAATCTTTGAAAATGTGAAAAAATATCAAAAAATTTTTTTTTGTTTTTTCATTATTTAAATAATACCTATAAACCACTAAATACCTAAAAACATAAATCGTTAAACTCTTAAATGACAAAACCTCTAAATACTTAAACCATTAAACTAGTAAACATAAATAATAATTCATAAATCTCATTTTAATTTTTATTCAGAATAATTTTAAATTTTTATTTTAATTATTTATCAGTTTATTTTTATAGAAATATTAATTACAAAATAAATTATTAGTGAGACAGATCTACTTTAAATTAAAATAGTATCCATAAATAATAAATAAAAAATCTCATTTTTTCATTATAATTTTAAATATTCATTTTAATTAATTATTTATTTATTTATATATAAATATTAATTACAAATTAAATTGAGCTAGACAAAAATAATTTATATAAATTATTTTTCATCAAAAATTTATAGATAAATTTAAAAAAAAAATTTTCAAAACAAAAAATTTTTATATAGTAATATATTTTGCTTTTCTTCTGAATCATTTTATGTTTTGTAATTATTTTTTAATTGCTATCTATCATATTAATAATAGATTATTAATTTGTTTTTTGATCATTATTAGAATATTTATCAATAAAACTATTTATATTGATTTTACATGATATATAATTATAAAGATTATTATATCTAAATATTAAATTTACATTTGAAAATAATTTAAAAATTATTATATTTTTAAAGGTTATCATATTTGAAAATGAGATAAAATCACAAAAATAAATTTTTTGTGATTTTATAGTTTATATAAAACCTATAAACTACTAAATACTTAAATTATTAAACTCCTAAACCCCAAAACCACAAAACCCTTAAATAGTTAAACATTTAAACCATCTTTAAAGGTTTAAGTATTTATAAATAATATATAAATATCTATCAATAAATAATAGTTTATTAATTTATTTTTTGTTCATTATTATATTTATATATATATATTTATTTTATTAATATCTATCAAAAAAATTGTTTATTTTTAATTTACAAGATATATAATTATTAAGTTTATTATAACTAAATATTGTATTCACATTTGAAACAAATTTAAAAATTATTAAGGTTATAACCTTTAAAATTGATAAAAAATTTGAAAAATAATTTTTTTATTATTTCATTATTTAAATAAAACATATAAACTACTAAATGCCTAAACACTTAAATCACTAAACTTCTCAACTCCAAAATACTTAAACCATTAAACCGGTATACCCTAAATAATTAATCATAAATCTAATTTTTATTTGTTTTTATTATAATTTTAATATTCATTTTAATTATTTATTAGTTTATTTTTATATAAATATTAATTGCAAAATAAAATTATGAATGAGACAAATATAATTCAAAAAATTTATCTTCATCAAAAAAATTTATGAGCTTATAAAAAAAATCAAAAATTTAAAAATAAAAAGTTATTATTTAGTAATATATTTTACTTTGATTTTGAATCATTTTAGGTTTTGCAAATATATTTTAATTAATATCTATCTTATTAATAATAGTTTATTAATCTATTTTATGATAAGTATTATAATTCGATCAATAAAATTATTTATATTGAATTTATATGATATTTAATTTTTATGATTATTATAATTAAATATTGTATTAAGATTTGAAAAAAAAATTAAAAATTATAATATTTTCAATGGTTATAACATTGAAAATGAGAAAAAAACATAAAAATATTTTTTTTGTTATTTAATTATTTAAATAAAACCTATAAACCACAAAATACCTAAATACTTAAATTACTAAACTCTTAAACCCTGATACTGCTGCACCACACACACATAGCGACGGACCACAGTACACACGTTCACATATTCTTGTCCATTTTGGTGTAGCAATTAGAGGGGCCAGAAGTATTGGCCACCAGCTTGTAGAGGGCCCCGCTAGCAAGCCGGGATGATAATATTCAGACAACTAATGAGACCGAGCAAAGTGGTCGGGAGTAAACCCAAGAGTAGCTAGGAGTGGGTACCACTAGCCCTATCATGTAGCATAGAGAGCCACCCAACCATCACCCAATAGGAGTAGCGGGTAATCCATGATTAATTGGATAGCCAGCAAAATCTGAAGCATCACCAAGCAGGGCCAGTAAGTAATGGAGTCCAGACCAGCCACACGGGAGCAAAAGATTCAAACTTGTAGTTTATTTTTGTAGTCTTATTTGTAATTTGGACTTTGTATGCACAATGTACTTGTAGAGACGGATCATGACATACAAACACACACACAATCTTGTCTGTTATCTATTTAGCATGGAATGACGGCAAATGGACCCATGAGTATCTCTAAGTGGGGCCTACTAATGCATTTTGTAAATAGAAATTAGGCGATGCTACACTGCCAGGAGCAGAAGATCCATCTTTATAGCATTTTGTAATTTTACTTGTATTCTTGCATGGTTGACGCGTAGATTATTAGACTATGAGATGGACCTCATCAGACATGCAGACTGATGCATGCATATTTTTTGATATTTTGTCAGTGCAACATATAGCCACATCTAGGAGCTCGAGGAGGAGCATTCTAAACCAAGAGATACTCTTTTGAGGATCATTGGAGTAAAAGAATGTGGAATTTAGAGGTGAGAATGAATAGACAAAGTGCCGTAGATATGAACTTGTGGATTTATGGGTATTCAGTTTTACATGTATTCCATTGCATAGCAATGACATAGGCATATGCTTGATGCTGCATGTCACACACATGCACAATCTTATATTTGCATAGATTTAATATGGTGCATCATTTAGGTTCCTCCAAAAGAATTGGACAAATACGAATGGAAAGGATGCAGTGCGCATAATAACTCAATACCAACTCTGAATCCTGGAATGCCAGGTGATTTTAGTTGTATTCGTATGCTTGGAATTATTAGGCATTATGTTTTTTTTTGTATTTTATGCATAAATTCATTAAGGTGCATAGGATTTGGTGGGCTGGCCTAAATTAGTCAGCTTTTTACTCTCTTGTAAGTTGTGTGCCTAAATGATAAATAAAGTGTGTAATTTCCAAAAAAAAACAAAAAAAGCCCATAAACCCAAGACTTTAAATCCTAAACCTTAAACCATAAACTATAACCCTGGTCCATAAACCCTAAATCCTAAATCTCATGTTTTGCACTTTTATATTCAAATGACTAAGTCTTAAATTTAAATTGAAATTCACAACTTTTAAGAATGTCACAGATTTATCTTTTTGTATATGTAACAAAAAGTCATGACTCAAGGGGTGAGTTATGGATTCAGTCGCTTTCTTGCTTTAGATTATTGTAGCATTAGCAATGGTCATGACTGTATATTTTGTCTCTAGAACACAAAATCATATCGATGAGAATATTCCATAACTTGTGTCTCTCTGTTGAACATATTGTTATGGCACTAAGAATGATCATGAATGCATATTTAATCATTATAATACCGGGTCACAGTATTAGATATGACCATAGCTTGTGAATTTTATCTTTATATTGCAAAGTCATTACACTAGGAATGATTGTAACTTTTGACATTCCTCAAGAGAAAAAGTCATGACACTAGAAATAGTTAAAGCTCAAGTACTACACTTTATAACTTTCTATAGCTAAAATTTTTGGGATTGTAAATATCACTAAGGCTTTTTCCTTTGATTTGTGACCTCAAGTGTCAATATGCAAGACTAATATTTTGAGCAATGATTAAAACCTTTTATACATTTGAATATGATTCATTTACACCTTTTTTGGGTATTTTGAGCTTGCATACAAAACACATTTAATCTAAAAAAGAAAGAAATGATACTTTTCATATCCATGAGGATATTAAAAAAAAGCTTAGACATGCCAATAAAATAATTTTTTTGATTCTTGATTGAAAGAGAGCACATATTTCTTGCCCTGCTCAAACCGCCCAGCAGCTAGTTTGTTCTAATTGGCTACAAGGTGGTTATTTTTTTAGAGGTGAACTATGTTTTAATAAAATTGCTTTTATAGTATGCATGATATATATTTTAGAAGAAATTATAATAACCAATATAAATAGCATCTTGAACAACTAGCTATAGCAACACATAGGTGTACAACTTTGGTTTAGTCTGTTAGCGTACATGAGTCAAATTGCCTTTGATAGCCGAGTGTTTCAACATCAAATATAATGAGACATAATAGAGATAAAGTAAAAGCTCCTATTATTTTGGTTAGAGCTTTAACAATCATTCTAGAGTTGAGAAAGAAACAAAATAAATTAATTTAATTATTGAGTATAATTTTAATTTTTATTTTAATTATTTATCAGTTTATTTTTATAGAAATATTAATTACAAAATAATTTATTAGTTAGACAGATTTAATTTAAATTTAACCGATATATCCTAAATAATAAAGAATAAATCTCATTTTTTTATTCATTTTTATTTTAAATATTCAAATTTAATTATTTATTTGTTTATTTTTATATAAATATAAATTAGAAAATAAATTATGAGTTACACAAATATAATTTATATAAATTATTCTTCATCAAACTAAATTAGATAAACTTTTTAAAAGAAAAAAAAAATTCAAACCAAAAAATTATTATATGTTAATATTTATTGCTTTGCTTTTGAATCATTATAGGTTTTGTAATTATATTATAATTTATATCTATCTTATTAATAATAGATTATTAATTTTTTTTGATCTTTATTAGAATATTTATCAATAAAATAGTTTATATTGAATTTATATGATATATAAATATAATGATTATTATAACTAAATATTAAATTCACTTTTCAAAAAAATTTAAAATTTATTATATTTTCTAAGGTTATAACCATTGAAAATATCAAAACATAATAAAAATAAATTTTATTGTTTTTTTATTTTTTAAATAAAACCTATAAACCACTAAATGCATACACAGTTAAATAAATAAACTCTTAGACCCCGTAATGCCTAAATACAGTACCATTAAAACGATATATAATACATAATAAATATTAAATCTAATTTTAATTTCTATTTATTATAATTTTATATATTTATTTTAATTATTTATTAGTTTATTTTTATAGAAATATTTATTACAAAATAAATTATGAGTGTGACAAATATAATTTTAAATAATTTATTTTTAATGAAAGAATATATATACGCATATAAAAGAATAAAATTTAAAAATTAAAAATTATTATTCACTAATATATTTTAATTTAATTTTGAATCAATTTGGGTTTAGTAAATATATTTTAATGAATATCTATCTTATTATTAATAGTTTATTAATTTAATTTTTGATCATTATTAAAATATCTATCAAAAAAATTATTTATATTGAATTTATATGATGTATGATTATTAATAATATTATAACTAAATATTGTATTCACATTTTAAAAAATTTTAAATCTCAAAACCATTAAACTGGTATACATTAATAATGAATCATAAATCTCTTTTTAATTTTTATTTAGTATAATTTTAAATTTTTATTTTAATTATTTATCAGTTTATTTTTATAGAAATATTAATTACAAAATAAATTATTAGTGAGATAGATATAATTAAAAATATTTATATTTCATCAAAAAAAATATAAGCCTATATAGATAGGCACAATTTTAAAAACAAAATTTATTATTTAGTAAAATATTTTATTTTGATTTTGTATCATTTTAGATTCTACATTTATATTTTAATTTATATCATTCTTTTTAATAATAGTTTATTAATTATTTATTGATCATTATTATAATATCTATTAATAAAATTATTTATACTGCGTTTACATTATGTATAATTATTAAGATTATTATAACTAAATAATATATTCACATTTAAAAAAATTTAAAAATTATTCTATTTTCAAAGGTTATAACCTTCAAAAATTAAGAAAAAACAAAAAATTAAATTTTTTGTTTTTTTCATTCTTTAAATAAAAACTATAAATCACTAAGGGCAAAAACACTTAAATCACTAAACCCCAAAATACCTAAATACCTAAACCATTAAAACTGTATATCCTGAATAATAAATAATAAATCTCACTTTTATTTGTATTCATTATAATATTAAATATTCATTTTAATTATTTTTTAGTTTATTTTTATAGAATTATAAATTACAAAATATATAATGAGGAAGACAAATATAATTTAAATAATATAGTTTTAAGAAAAAAAATATAAACTTATAAAAAGAAACAAAACATCAAAAGCATTATTATTTAGTAATTTATTTTACTTTGATTTTGAATAAATTTAGGTTTTGCAAATATATTTTAAATAATATCTATCTTATTTATAATAGTTTATTATTTTAATTTTTATCATTAATATAATATCTATCAATATAATTTTTTATATTGAATTTATATGATATATAATTATTAATATTATCAAAACTAAATATAGTATTCACATTTGAAAAAAATTTAAATATTATTATATTTTCAAAGGTTACAACCTTACAAAATGAGAAAAAATAACAAAATTTTTTTTTGTTATATTATTGTTTAAATAAAACTTATAAAACATTAAATACATAAACACATAAATCTCTAAACTCCTAAACCCTGAAACCTGTAAATACTTAAACCATTAAACTAGTAAACCTTAAATATAATTTAAATAAATTATTAAAATATTAATTACAAAATAATTTATGAGTGATACAAATATAATTTAAATAATTTATTTTTATTTGTCTTGCTCATTATTTATCTTGTGATTGATATTTATATAAAAATAAACTAATAAATAATAAAAATGAATATTTAAAATTATAATAATTAGGAATTAAAATGAGATTTATGATTTATTATATATGGTATACCGGTTTAATGGTTTGATTATTTATGAGTTTTGTCGTTTAAAAGTTTAGCAATTTGTGTTTTTATGTATTTAGTGCTTTATAGGTTTTATTTATATAATAAAAATTTAAAATTCTATTTTTGATTTTTTCTGATTTTCAAAGGTTATAACCTTTGAAAATAAAATAATTTTTAAAATTTTTTGAAATGTGAATACCCTGTATAATTATATTAATCTTACTAATTATATATCATATAAATTCAATATAAATAATTTTAATGATAGATATAATAATAATGATAAAAAATTAAATTAATAAACTAATAATAATAATAATATTAATTAAGATATATTTACATAATACAAAATGAATCAAAATCAAATCAAATCAAAATATATTACTAAATAATAATATTTAATTTTTATAATTTTCCTTCTTTTTATAAGCTTATATTTTTTTATTAAAATAAATTATTTAAATAATATTTCTCATTCGAAATTTATCTTGTAATTAATTTTTCTAAATAATTAAACTATAAATAATTTAAATTAATATTTAAAATTGTAATAAATAGAAATAAAAATGAGATATATTATTTATTAAGTAGTATATAGCTATTAAAAGGTTTATGTATTTAGGGTTTATGAGATTTATGAGCTTCCTGATTTAAGTAAGTAAGCATTTAATGATCTATAGGTTTTATTTAAAAAATGAAATAACAAAAAATTCATTTTTTTTTATTTTTTCACATTATAAAAGGTTATAACCTCTGAAAATATAATAATTTTAAAATTTTTTTCAAAAATGAATACAATATTTAGTTATAATAATCATTATATTTATATATCATATAAATTCAATATAAACATTTTTATTGATAAATATTCTAAATATGATGAATAAATAACTTAATAATCTATTATTAATAAGATAGATATCAATTAAAATATATTTACAAAACCTAAAATGATTCAGAAGCAAAGTAAAATATATTATTATATAACAATTTTTTGTTTTGAAAATTTTGTTTTCTTTTAAAAAGGTTATCTATATTAATTTGATGAATAATAATTTATATAAATTATATTTGTGTAACTCAATTTATTTTGTAATTAATATTTATATAAAAATAAACAAATAAATAATTAAATTTGAATATTTAAAATTAAAATGAAAAAAAATGAGATTTATTCTTTATTATTTAGGATATACAAGTTTAATTTAAATTAGTTTTGTCTCACTAATAATTTATTTTGTAATTAATATTTCTATAAAAATAAACTGATAAATAATTAAAATAAAAATAAAAATTATACTAAATAATTAAAATACTTTATTTTGCTCCTCTCTAAACTCTAGAATGATTGCTAAAGCTCTAACCAAAATAATAGGAGATTTACTTTATCTCTATTATGTCTCATCAAATTTATGTTGAATCACTCGGATATCAAAGGTAATTTGACTCATGTATGCTAACAAACTAAACCAATGTTGTACCCCTATTTGTTGAAATAGCTAGTTGTTGAGAATAATATTTATATTGATTATTGTAATTTCTTCTAAAATATCTCTCATGCACACAAAGCAATTTTTTTAAAACTTAGTTCACATTTAAAAAAATAACCACCTTGTAGCCTATTAGAACAAACTAGCCCAAGGGTGGTTTGAGCAGGGCAAGAAGTATGGGCTCTCTTTCAATCAAGAATCAAAAAATTTATTTTATTAGCATGTCTAAGCCTTTTTTTAATATCCTCATGGATATGAAAAGTATCATTTCTTTCTTTTTATATTAAATGAGTTTTGTATGCAAGCTCACAATACCCAGAAAGGTGTAAATGAATCATATTCAAATGTATAAAAGGTTTTAATCATTGCTCAAAAAATTAGTCTTGCATATTGACACTTGAGGTCACAAATCAAAGGAAAAGGCCTTAGTGATATTTACAATCCCAAAAATTTTAGCTATAGAAAGTTATAAAGAGTAGTACTCGAGCTTTAACTATTTCTACGGTCATGACTTTTGCTCTTGAGGAATGTCAAAAGTTACAATCATTCCTAGTGCATTGACTTTGCAATATAAAGATAAAATGCACAAGCTATGGTCATATCCAATACTGTGACCCGGTATTATAGTGATTAAATATGCATTCATGATCATTCTTAGGGCCATAACAATATGTTCAACAGTGAGACACAAGTTATGGCATATTCTCATCGATATGATTTTGTGTTCTAGAGACAAAATATATAGTCATGACCATTGCTAATGCTACAATAATCTAAAGCAAGAAAGCGACTGAATTCATAACTCACTCCTTGAGTCATGACTTTGTGTTACATATACAAAAAGATAAATCTGTGACATTCTTAAAAGTTGTGAATTTCAATTTAAATTTAAGACTTAGTCATTTGATTATAAAAGTGCAAAACATGAGATTTAGGATTTAGGGTTTATGGACAAGGGTTATAGTTTATGGTTTAATGTTTAGGATTTAAAGTCTAGGGTTTATGGGTTTTTTTTGTTTTTTTTTTGGAAATTACACACTTTATTTTTCATTTAGGCACACAACTTACAAGAGACTAAAAAGCTAACTAATTTAGGCCAGCCCACCAAATCCTATGCACCTTAATGATTCTATGCATAAAATACATAGAAAAACATAATGCCTAATAATTCTAAGCGTACGAATACAACTAAAATCACCTGGCATTCTCGGACTTCCGAGATGGCATTTAGTCATTATGCGCACTACGTCCTTTCCATTCGGATTTGTCAAATTCTTTTGGAGGAATCTGAATGATGCATCATATTAGAACTATGCAAATATAAGATTGTGCATGTGTGTGACATGCAGCATCAAGCATTTGCCTATTTCATTGCTATGCAATGGAATACATGTAAAACTGAATACCCATAAATCCACAAGTCCATATCTACATCACTTTGTCAATTCATTATCACCACTGAATTCCACATTCTTTTGCTCCAATGATCCTCAAAAGAGTATTTCTTGGATTAGAATGCTTCCTCCTCGAGCTCCAAGAAGTGTCTGTATGTTGCACCGACATAATATCAAAAAATATGCTTGCATCAGTGTGAATGTATGATGAGATCCATCTAATAGTCTAATAATCTACGCGAATAACCAAGCTAGAATACAAGTAAAATTATAAAATGCTATAAAGATGGGTCTTCTGCTCCTTGGAGTGTAGCATCGCCTAATGTGTATTTACAAATAGCTTTAGTGGGCCCCACTTAAAATACTCATGGGTCCAGTTGCCTTCATTGCATGCTACATAGAGAATAAACAAGATTGTGTGTGTGAGTATGTCATATTCCGTCTCTACAAGTACATGGAGCATACAAAGTCCAAAATAAAAATAAGATTAGAAACAAAAACTACAAGTTTGAATCTTTCGCTCCCTTGTGGATTGTTTGGACTCCATTGCTTACTGGCCTTGCTTGGTGATGTTTCGGATATTTCCGGCTCTCCAATTAATCATGGATTACCCGTTACTCCTATTAGACTATGGTTGGGTGGCTCTCTTTGCTGCCTTATAGGGCTAGTCGGACCCACTCCTAGATACTCCTGGGTTTACTCCCGACAACTTTGCTCGGTATCATCAGTTGTCTAAATGTTATCATCTCGGCTTGCTAGCGGGCCCCTCTACAAGCTGGTGGCCCATACCTCTGGCTGCTTCTAGGACTTGCTGGCCCCTTTAAAAGCTACACCAAAAAGGACAAGAATATGTGCACGTCTGTACTTTCGTCCGTCGCTATGTGTGTGTGGTGCAACATTATTAGGGTTTAGGAGTTAAGTAATTTAAGTATTTAGGTATTTTTTGGTTTATAGGTTTTATTTAAATAATTAAATAACAAAAAAATTATTTTTATTATTTTTTCTCATTTTCAAGGTTATAACCATTGAAAATATTATAATATTTAATTTTTTTTCAAATGTTAATACAATATTTAATTATTATAATCATAAAAATTAAATATCATGTAAATTCAATATAAATAATTTTATTGATCGATATTATAATATTGATCATAAAATAGATTACTAAACTATTATTAATAAGATAGATAATAATTAAAATATATTTGTAAAACCTAAAATGATATAAAATCAAAGTAAAATATATTACTAAATAATAAATTTTTATTTTTAAATTTTTAATTCTTTTAGTAAGCTTATAAATTTTTTGATGAAGATAGATTATTTAAATTATAGTTGTCTCATTCATAATTTTATTTTGAAATTAATATTTCTATAAAAATACACTAATAAATAATTAAAATGAATATTGAAATTATAATGAATACAAAAAAAATGAGATTTATTATTAATTATTTAGGGTATACCGGTTTAATGGTTTAAGTATTTAAAAGTTTAGGAGTTTAGTGATTTAAGTGTTTAGGCATTTAGTAGTTTATATGTTTTATTTAAATAATGAAATAACAAAACAATTATTTTTTAAATTTTTTATCAATTTTGAAGGTTATAACCTTTATAAATATAATAATTTTTAAATTTTTTTCAAATGTGAATAGAATATTGAGTTATAATAAACTTAATAATAATATATCATGTAAATTAAAAATAAACAATTTTAATGATAGATATTAATAAACTAAATATAAATATAAATATAATATTGATCAATAAATAAATTAATAAATTATTATTTATTGATAGATATTTATATATTATTTATAAATACTTAGACCTTTAAAGATGGTTTAAATGTTTAAGTATTATACGTTTTATATAAACAAGAAAATAACAAAAAAATTATTTTTGTGATTCAATCTTTTTTTTAAAGATGATAACCTTTAAAATTATAATAATTTTTAAATTATTTTCAAATGTAAATATAATATTTCGTTATAATAATCTTAATAATTATTTATCATGTAAATTCAATATAAACAATTTTATCGATAAATATTCTAATAATGATCAAAAAATTAATTAATAATCTATTATTAATAAGTTAGATATCAATTTAAATATAATTACAAAACCTAAAATGATTAATAAACAAAGTAAAATATATTACTATATAATAATTTTTTGCTTTGAAATTTTTCTTTCTTTTAAAAAGTTTATCTATATTTTTTTTTGAAAAATATTTTATATAAATTATATTTGTCTAACTTATAATTTATTTTGTATTTAATATTTATATAAAAATAAACAAATGAATAATTAAAATGAATATTTAGAATTATAATGAAAAAAATAAAAATGAGATTTATTATTTATTATTTAGGATATACATGTTTAAAAAATTTATCTATTTAGGGTTTTCGAGATTTAGAAGTTATTGATTTAAGTATATAAAACATTAATGGGTTATAGCTTTTATTTAAACAATGAAATAACAAAAAATTATTTTTTGAAAATTTTTGAAATTTTCAAATGTCATAACATTTGAAAATATAATAATTTTAAATTTTTTTAAAAATGTGAATACAATATTTAGTAATAAGAATCATTATAATTATATATAATCTAAACTAAATATAAACAATTTTATTGATATACATGATATCAATTATCAAAAAATAAATTAATATGCTATTATTAATATGATAGATATAAATTAAAATTTAATTGCAAAACCTAAAAATATTCAAAATACAAGTAAAATTTATTACTTAAGAATAATTTTTTTAGTTTTTGCTTCTTTTTATAAGCTTATATTTTTTTGATAAAAAATAAATTAATAAAAGTATATTTGTATCACTCATAATTTATTTTGTAATTAATATTTCAATAAATTATTTAAATTATATTTAAGGTTTAAGTGTTTAAAGGTTTAAGTATTTAGGGGCTTTTGTGTTTAGGAGTTTAGAGGTTTAAGTGTTTATGCATTTAGTGGTTTATCAGTTTTATTTAAATTTTTTTCAAAAGTAAATATCATATTTAGTTATAATAATCTTAATAATTATAAGTCATTTAAATTCAATATAAATAATTACTTTTCTAGATATTATAATAATGATCAAAAAAAATTAATAAACTATTATTAAAAAAATAGATATTATTTAAAATATATTTGCAAAATCTAAATTTATTCAAAATAAAAGTAAAATATAATACTTAATAATAATTTTTTTAATGTTTTGCTTTTTTATAACTTTATATTTTTGTTATTATAAATAAATTATTTAAATTAATTTGACTTACTAATAATTTATTTTGTAATTTATAATTCTATAATAATAAACTAATAAATAATTAAAATAATTATTTAAAATTATAATGAATACAAATAAATTGAGATTTATTATTTATTAATCAGGAAATACCAGTTTAATGGTTTAAGTATTTAGGTGTTTTTGGGTTTAGGAGTTTAGTGATTTAAGTGTTTAGACCTTTAGTGATTTATAGTTATTATCTAAAGAATTAAAAAACAAAAAATTTAATTTTTTGAAATTTTTTAATTTTTGAACGTTGTAACCTTTGAAAATATAATAATTTTAAATTTTTTGAATTGAGAATATAATATTTAGTTATATTAATCTTAATAATTATATATAATGTAAACTAAATATAAATAATTTTATTAATAGATATTATAATAATGATCAATAAATAAATTAATAAACTAGTATAAATAAGAATGATATAAATTAAAATATAATTGTAGAATCTAAAATGATTCAAAATCAAAATAAAATATATTACTATATAATAATTTTTTATTTTAAAAATTTTGCCTCGTTTCATAAGCACATATATTTTTTTGATGAAAAATAAATTCTTTAAATTATATCTGTCTCACTAATAATTTATTTTGTAATTAATATTTCTATAAAAATAAATTGATAAATAAATAAAATGATTATTTAAAATTATAATGAATACTAATAAAAAAAGATATATGATTTATTATTTAGGGTATACCTATTTAATTGTTTAAGTTTTTTGTTGTTTTGGGGTTAATGATTTTATTGATTTATATGTTTGCACATTTAGGTGTTTATAGGTTTTATTTAATCAATGAAATAACAAAAAATTTATTTTTAAGAATTTTCGTGATTTTCATAGGTTATAACCTTTGAAAATATAATAATTTTTTAATATAATAAATTTTATTAATATATATTATAATAATGATCGAAAAATAAATTAATAAACTATTATTAATAAGATATATTTTAATTAAAATATATTTGCACAATCCAAAATAATTAAAAATCAAAGTAAATTATAGTACTAAATAAAATTTAAATTTTTGAAATTTTGTTTATTTTTATAAGATTATTTTTTTCATAAAAAATAATTTATTTAAATTATATGTCTCACTCATTATTTATTTTGTAATTAATATTTTTTTAAAAATAAACTAATAAATAATTAAAATGAATATTTAATTATTATGAATACAAATAAAAATGATATTTATTATTTATTATTTATTATTTAGGTTATTTTGTTTAATGATTTAAGTATTTAGGGGGTTTTGGGGTTAAGGAGTCTAGATATTTAAATGATTAGGCATTTAGTGGTTAATAAGTTTTATTTAAATAATAAAATAATAAAAAAATTATTTTTGTATTTTTTTATCATTTAAGAAGGTTAAAACCTTTTAAAATATAATAATTTTTAAATTTTTTTTAAATATAAATATAATATTTAGTTATAATAATCTTAATATTTATAAGACATTTAAATTCAATATAATTAATTTTATTGATAGATATTATTATAATGATCAAAAAAAAAATTAATAAACTATTATTAATAAGATGGATAGCAATTAATATATAAATGAAATACATATAATGATTCAAAATCAAAGTAAAATATATTACTAAATGATAATTTTTTGTTTTTAAATTTTTAGTTCTTTTTATAACATAATATTTATTTTCTGATTAAAAATAAATTAATAAAATTATATTTGTCTCACTCTTTATTTATTTTGCAATTAATATTTCTATAAAAAAACTAATAAATAATTAAAATGAATATTTAAAATTATAATGAATATGAATTAAAATGAGCATTATGATTTATCATATGTCTTATTCTGGTTTTATGGATTGTTAATTTAGGGGTTTTGTCGTTTAGGAGTTTATCAATTTATGCTTTTAGGCATTTAGTGGTTTATAATTTTTATTTATATAATAAAAATAAAAACAATTTTTTTTTATTTTATCTGATTTTCAAAGGTTATAACCATTAAAAATAAAATAATTTTTAAAATTTTTTGAAATGTGAATACCATGTATAATTATATTAATCTTACTAATTATATATCATATAAATTCAATATAAACAATTTTAATGATAGATAGTATAATAATTATAAAAAATTAAATTAATAAACTATTATTAATAATATAAATATTAATTAAAATATATTTACATAACACAAAATCATTCAAAATCAATAAATAATAATATTTAATTTCAAATATTTCCTTCTTTTTATAATCTTTTATTTTTTATTGATTAAAAATAAATTATTTAAATAATATTTATCTCACTCGAAATTTATTTTGTAATTAATTTTTCTAAAAAATTAAACTATAAATAATTTAAATGAATATTTAAAATTATAATAAATAGAAATAAAAATGAGATTTATAATTTATTAAGTAGTATATAGCTATTAAAAGGTTTATGTATTTAGGCGTTTTGGGGTCTATGAGCTTACAGATTTATGTAAGTAAGCATTTAATGATCTATAGGTTTTATTTTAAAAATTAAATAACAAAAAATTTATTTTTATTATTTTTTCTAATTTTTTAAGGTTACCTTTAAAAATATAATAATTTTTAAATTTCTTTTCACAAGTGAATACAATATATATTAATAATAATCATATTAATTATATATCATATAAATTCAATATAAACAATTTGATTGATAGATATTTTAAAAATTATCAAAAAATAAATTAAAAATATATAATGAATAAGATTCATATAACTTAAAATATAATATCAAAACCTAAAATTATTCAAAAGCAAAACAAAATATATCACTTAATAATAATTATTTGTTTTAAAATTTTTATGAATTTTATAAGCTTATCTATTTTTTGATGAAAAATATTTTTAATAAATTATATTTTTAACTCATAATTTATTTTATAATTAATATATATATATAAATAAAAAACTAAACAATCAAAATTAATTTTTTAAATTATAATGAAAACAAATAAAAATGAGATTTAATAATTATTATTTAGGGTATACCGGTTTAAAGGATTAACTAGATAGGGATATAGAGATTTTGTAGTTCAGTCATTTAAGTGTTTAGGCATTTAGTGGTGTATAGGTTTTATTTAAACAATGAAATAAAATAAATATATTTTTTTATTTTTTAATATTTTCTAAGGTTATAACCTTTAAAAATATAATAAAGTTAAAATTTTTTTCAAAAGTGAATATAATATTTAGTCATAATAATCATTATATTTATATATCATATAAATTAAATATAAACATTCTTATTGATAAATATTCTAATAATGATCAAAAAATAAATTAATAATTTATTATTAATAAGATAGATATAATTTTAAATATAATTAAAAATATTAAAATGATTCAGAAGAAAAGCAAAATATATTACTATATAATAATTTTATGTTTTAATTTTTTTTTCTTTTAAAAAGTTTATTAATAATTTTTTGATGACAAATAATTTATATAAATTATATTTGTTTAACTCATAATTTATTTTGAAATTAATAATTATATAGAAATATATAAATAAATTATTAAAATGAATATTTAAAATTATAATGAAAAAAAATGAGTTTTATTATTTATTAGTTTGGGTATACCGGTTTAATTTAAATTAGATCTATCTAACTAATACTTTTTTTTGTAATTAATATTTCTATAAAATAAACTGATAAATAATTAAAATAAAAATTTAAATTAAACTGAATAAAAATTAAAATGAAATTTATGATTTATTATTAATGTATACCAGTTTAATTGTATAAGTATTTAGATGTTTTGTCATTTAAGAGTTAAGTGATTTTTCTTTTTAGGCTTTTAGTGGTTTATAGGTTTTATTTAAACAATAAAATAAAAAAAATATTTAATTTTTTCTCATTTTCCTGGCTCATAATCTTTTAAAATATAATAATATTTAAATTTTTTTGAAATGTGAATACAATATTTAGTTATAATAATATTAATAATTATATATCATATAAATTCAATATAAATAATTTTATTGATAAAAATTTTAATAATTATCAAAAAATAAATTAATAATCTATTATTAATAAGATAGATATCAATTAAAATATAATTACAAAACCTAAAATGATTCATAAGGAAAGCAAAATAGATTACTATATAATAAATTTTTGTTTTGAATTTTATTCTTCTTTTTATAAGTTTATCTATATTTGTTGATATAAAATAATTTATATAAATTATATTTATCTACCTCATAATTAATATAAATTATATTTATCTAATTCATAATTTATATTGTAATTAATATTTAATAAAAATAAATGAATAAATAATTAAAATGAATATTTTAAATTATAATGAAAAAAATAATATTGAGATTTATTATTTATTTTTTAGGGTATACCAGTTTAAAAGGATTATCTATTTTGTGTTTTCAAGATTTATAATTATTGACTTACGTGTTTAGGCACTTAGTTTTTTATATGATTTATTTAAACAATGAAATAACAAAAAAATTATTTTTGATATTTTCTCACATTTTCAAAATGTGAGAAAATTTTTTTATTTAAAAATTTTCTTTTAAAAATGTGAATACAATATTTAGTAATAAGAATCATTATAATTATATATAATATAAACTAAATATAAACAATTTTATTGATAGATATGATATCACTTATCAAAAAATAAATTAATATGCTATTATTAATATGATAGATATAAATTAAAATATAATTGCAAAACCTAAAATTATTCAAAATAAAAGTAAAATTTATTACCAAATAATAATTTTTGTTTTATAGTTTTTGCTTCTTTTTATAAGCTTATATTTTTTTTTGATGAAAAATACATTATTTAAATTATATTTAAGGTTTATGAGTTTAAAGTTTTAAGTATTTAGGGGCTTTTGTGTTTAGGAGTTTATAGATTTAAGTGTTAAGGCATTTAGTGGTCTATTAGTTTTATTTAAACAATGATATAACAAAAAATATATTATTATTTTTTTTACTAATTTTTGAAGGTTATAACCTTTGAAATTATAAAAATTTCTAATTTTTTTTCAAATGTAAATATAATATTTAGTTATAATAATCTAAATAAATATAACTTATTTAAATTCAATATAAATAATCACATTGCTAGATATTATAATAATGATCAATAAATAAATTAATAAACTATTATTAATAAGATAGATATTATTTATAATATATTTGCAAAATCTAAATTTATTCAAAATCAAAGAATATATTACTAAATACTAATTTTTTTTAATATTTTTCTTTTTTTATAAGTTTATATTTTTGTTATTAAAAATAAATTATTTAAATTATATTTGTCTTCCTCATAATTTATTTTGTAATTTATAATTCTATAAAAATAAACAAATATATAACTAAAATAAATATTTAGAATTATAATGAATACAAATAAAATCGAGATTTATTATTTATTATTTATGATATACATGTTTAATGGTTTAAGTATTAAGGTGTTTTGGGGTTTAGTCATTTAAGTGTTAATTCCTTAAGTGATTTTATCTAATTTTTGAAGGTTATAACCTTTGAAAATATAAAAATTTTTAATTTTTTTTAAAATGTGAATATAATATTTAGTTATAATAATCTTGTTAATTATATATAATGTAAAATCAAGATAAATAATTTTATTAATAGATATTATAATAATGATCAATAAATAAATTAATAAACTATTATTAATTAGAATGATATAAATTAAAATATAATTGCAAAATCTAAAATTATTCAAAATTAAATTAAAATAAATTAGTAAATAATAATATTTTGTTTTAAAAATTTAGCCTCTTTTTATGATCTTATATTTTTTTGAAAAAAAATAAATTATTTATATTATATCTATCTCACTAATAATTTATTTTGTAATTAATATTTCTATAAAAATAAACTGATAAATAATTAAAATGAATATTTAAAATTATAATGAATACTAATAAAAAAGATATTTATTATTTATTATTTAGAGTATACTAATTTAAAGGCTTATGTATTTATGGGCTTCGGGGTCTAGTAGTTTAGTCATTAAAAATTTAGGTATTTTTTGGTTTATAAATTTTATTTTAAAAATCTAATAACAAAAAAATTATTTTTTTATTTTTTCTTATTTTCAAAGGTTATAACCTTTGAAAACTTAAAAATTTTTAAATTTTTTTAAAATGTGAAAAAATTATTTTGTTATAATAATCTAAAAAAATATACATTATGTAAATTCAATATAAATAATTTATATTATAGATATTATGATGACGATAATAAAATAAATTAATAAACTATTATTAATAAGATAGATATTAAATAAAATTTATTTGCATAACCTAAAATGATTCAAAATCAAAGTAAAATATATTAATAAGATATATATTAAATAAAATTATTATTAATAAGATACAGGTTTAAAAGATTATATATTTAGGAGTTTTGGGATTTAAGAATTTAATGATTTAAGTGTTTAGGCATTTAGTATTTTATAGGTTTTATTTAAAAAATAAAATAACAAAATTTATTTTTGTTATTTGTTCTCATTTTTGAAGGATATAACCTCTCATACTATAATAATTTTTAAATTTTTTTTAAATGTGAATACTATATTTAGTTATGATAGTCTAAATATTTATATATCATGTAAATTCAATATAATCAATTATATTGATATATATTATAATAATGATCATACAAAAGATTAATAAACAATTAGTAATAAGATAAATATTGTTTAAAATATATTGACAAAACCTAAAATGATACAAAATCAAATTGACATATTTTATAAATATTAATTTTAATTATTTAAATTTTTGTATCCATTTATAAGCTTATATATTTTTTGATGAAAAATAAATTATTTAAATTATATTTGTCTCATTATTAATTTATTTTTTAATTTATTATTCTATAAAAATAATCTAATAAATAATTAATATGTATATATAAAATTATAATCAATACTAATAAAAATGAGATTTATGATTAATTATTTAGGGTATGCCTATTTAATGGTTTAAGTTTAATGTTGTTTTGGGGTTAATTAGTTTCTTGATTTATATATTTACACATTTAGGTGTTTATTGTTTTTATTTAATCAATGAAATAACAAAAAATTTATTTTTATGAATTTTCGTGATTTTCAAGGGTTATAACCTTTGAAAATATAATCATTTTTTAATAGTTCTAAAATATGAATACAATACTTAGTTATAATAAACTTAATAATTATATTTGATGTAAATTTAATATAAAAAATTTTATTAATATATATTATTTTAATGATCAAAAATAAATTAATAAACTCTTATTAATTAGATAGATATTAATTAAAAAATATTTGCAAAACCCAAAAAAATTCAAAATCAAAGTCAATTATATTACTAAATAAAAATTTTTAATTTTTGAAATTTTGTTTATTTTTATAAGCTTATATCTTTTTTCATAAAAAATAATTTATTTAAATTATATATGTCTCACTCATTATTTATTTTGTAATTAATATTTCTATAAAAATAAACTAAAAAATAATTAAAATGAATATTTAAAATTATAATGAAAACAAATAAAAATGAGATTTATTATTTATTATTTAGGTTATATAGGTTTAATGGTTTAAGTATTTAGGAGGTTTATGAGTCTAGAGATCAAAATGTTTAGGCATTTAGTGGTTTATAAGTTTTATTTAAATAATAAAATAATAAAATAATTATTTTTGTTATTTTTTATCATTTTTGAAGGTTAAAACCTTTGAAAATATAATAATTTTTAAATTTTTTTTCAAATATAAATATAATAGTTAGTTATAGTAAACTTAATAATTATAAGACATTTAAATTACATATAAGTAATTTTATGGTTAGATATTATAAAATTGATCAAATAATAAAAATTTAATCTATTCTTAATAAGATTGATAGCAATTAAAATATGTTTGCAAAACCTATATATAATGATTCAAAACCAAAGTACAATATATTACTAAATAATAATTTTTTGGTTTTAAATTTTAATTCTTTTTATATGCTTATATATTTTTTTGATTAAAAATAAATTATTAAAATTATATTTGTCTCGCTCATTATTTATTTTGTAATTATAATTTCTATGAAAAATAAACTAATAAATAATTAAAATGAATATTTAAAATTATAATAAATACAAATTAAAATGAGATTTATGATTTATTATATGTGGTATACCGGTTTAATAGGTTGATTATTAAAAAGTTTTATCGTTTAGGAGTTTATCAATTTATGTTTTTAGGTATTTAGTGGTTTATAGGTTTTATTTATATGAATACTATGTATACTTATATTTAATTGGTATACAAATTAAATTTAAGACATTTTAAAGTTTATAACCTTTAAAATTAAATTAATTTTTAAAATTTTTTGAAATATGAATACTATGTTAATTATATTAATCTCACTAATTCTATATCATATAAATTCAATCTAAACAATTTTAATTATAGATATTATAATAATGATCAAAAATTAAATTAATAAACTATTATTAATAATATAAATATTAATTAAAAAATATTTACATAACACAAAATGATTCAAAATCAAATCAAAATATATTACTAAATAATAATATTTATTTTTTAAATTTGTCCTTCTTTTTATAAGATTATATTTTTTTGATTAAAAATAAATTATTTAAATAATATTTGTCTTAATCGAAATTTATTTTGTAATTAATTTTTCTAAATAATTAAACTATAAATAATTAAAATGAATATATAAAATTATAATAAATAGAAATAAAAATCATAATTATTATTTATTAAGTAGTATATAGATGTTAAAATGTTTATGTATTTAGGGGTTTAGGGGTTTATGAGCTTACTTATTTAAGTATGTAAGCATTTAATGGTCTATAGGTTTTATTAAAAAAATAAAATAACTAAATTTTTTTTTTATTATTTTTTCTCATTTTTTAATATTATAACCTTTGAAAAATATAATAATTTTTATAATTTTTTCAAAAGTGAATACAATATTTATTTATAATAATCATTAGAATTATATATCATATAAATTCAATATAAACAATTTTATTGATAGATATTCTAATAATTATCAAAAAATAAATTAAAAATCTATTATGAATAAGATTGATATTACTTAAAATATAATATCTAAACCTAAAATGATTCAAAATCAAAGCAAAATATATTACTAAATAATAATTATTTGTTTTTAAATTTTTATTCTTTTTATAAGCTTTTCAATATTTTGATGAAAAATAATTTTTATAAATTATATTTTTAACTCATAATTTATTTTATAATTAATAAATATTTAAAAATAAAAAACTAAACAATCAAAATGAATTTTTTAAATTATAATGAAAACAAATAAAAAAGAAATTTATTAATTATTTATTTAGTGTATACAGATTTAAAGGATTATCTATATAGGGGTATAAAGATTTTGTAGTTGAGTGATTTAAATGCTTAGGAATTTAGTGGTGTATAGGTTTTATTTAAACAATAGAATAACAAAAAAAAATATTTATTTTTTAACATTTTCAAAGTTTATACCCTTTGAAAATATAATAATTTTAAATTTTTTATAAAAGTGAATACAATATTTAGTTATAATAATCATTATATTTATATATAATATAAATTCAATATAAACATTTTTATGGATAAATATTCTAATAATGATGAAAAATAACTTAATAATCTAATATTAATAAGATAGATATCAATTAAAATATATTTATAAAACCTAAAATGATTCAGAAGTAAAGCAAAATATATTACGATACAATAATTTTTTGTTTTGAAATTTTTTTTTTAAAAGTTTATCTATAATTTTTTGATGAAAAATAATTTATATAAATTATATTTGTGTAACTCATAATTATTTTGTAATTAATATTTTTATAAAAATAACCAAATAAATAATTAAAATGAATATTTATAATTATAATTAAAAAATGAGATTTATTATTTATTATTTAGGGTATACCGGTCTAATTTAAATTAGATTTATCTTACTAATAATTTATTTTGTATTTAATATTTCTATAAAAATAAACGGAAAAGTAATTAAAATAAAAATTTAAAATTATACTGAAATAAAAATTAAAATTATATTTATAATTTATATTAATGTATACTAGTTTAATGGTTTAAGTATTTAGAGGTTTTGTATTTTAGGAGTTTAGCTAATGTTATGGTTTTTAGGCATTTAGTGGTTTTATAGGTTTATTTAATCAAAACAATAACATAAAATTATTTGTAATTTTTTCTCATTTTCATAGGTTATAGCCTTTTGAAAATATAATAATATTAAATTTTTTGAAATGTGAATACACTATTAGTTATAATAATATAGTAATTATATATGATATAAATTCAATATTAATAATTTTATTGATATTATATTATAATAATGATAACAAATTTAATTAATAAACTACTAATAATAAGATAGATTTAATTAAAAAAATATTTACAAAAACCCAAATTGATTCAAATTAAAAGTAAAATATATTACTATAGAATAATTTTAATTTTTAA
>JAREIK010003744.1:140260-244457 GCA_029783825.1 Sapria himalayana | reverse complement strand
TATATATATATATATATACATAATATACATCATTATGCAGATATATAAAGAGATTGATAAACAAATGATAGATAGATAAATAGACTGACTGACTGAAAGATAGATATATATATATAGACAACAGATGGATAGATCGATAAGATAGACATAGTTACATAGAATGAAGATAGATATTAGTTAATAATATTAGATTAGACAGATAGATGTATATAAAGATATATAGATTGATTTATACATAAATAGATAAATACACATAGATTTTTGATAAATTGATAGACAAATAATAGACAAATAGATAGACTGATAGATAATCACACAGACAGATAGACAGACGGATAGATAGATAGATAGATAGACAAATAGAATGACAAATAAATAGACAAATAGATTGAAAATCGATAGACATATATATACATAGATAGACAATCAGATAGATAGATATATAGAGAAAATGATTGATAGAGAGGTTGACAATAGATAGATAGAAAGATATATATATATATATATAGATAAATAGATAGAATATAGATAGACCGGCAGACAGATACATATAGATAGATAGATAAATAGATGGTGAAACATCCTCACTATTAGTAAAACATAGCTTCGATTGCTTTGTACTCTTTATCTATCATACATCTTTTTATTGCTCTTCCAAATGCTCTTCTAGATTCTTGAAGATAGATAGTTTGTTCACGGAATTATCTTCTACCATCACATTACTTTCATCATTTAGACATATTTCTATACTTTGTATTGACATGATCCTCAAAAAATAAGAACAAAAGATGCTGCTTCTTCTAATAAAGATGCCTTCTAAATTGAACCTTCAACTTTTGCCTTATTTCTAACATTCATTTTCAACTTACGAAGATACCACAACCACAATGTTAGGTTTCAATTATATTAATTACAATATTACTTTATGTACAAAATTATAAAACATAGTAAATTAATGTATTTACCTCTCAAAAGGATACATCCACATGTATTGCACTGGCCCTGCTATCCTTGCTTCATATGCCAAATGGACTGGCAAATGCTCCACTGAGTCAAAAAAATATGGTGGGAATATCCGTTCAAGCTTACAATAATAAGTGAAATATCATTCTCCGCCTCACCATGTCATCTATTTTGATTGTGGTTATAGTTTGCTATTTGAAAAACAAACTAAGTTTTGTAAGGGCCTTCAAACACTTTGGAGAAGTAATTCACATAATGTAATTGGTATTAATCTCTGCATAAATACATGACAGTCATTTTTCTTCATAATATCTTAAGATTCTTCATATCCTGCATCTACCCATATTTGACACAAATCCATCATGGAATTTCAAATTTTTAACCTATTCACACAATATCTATCTTGCCTTCTTATCAAGCATGTAGCAAGCTTTAGGAAATTTTTCTGTTGCCACATTCGGTTCATTCAGGATGCCGACAGTAATCATTTAGCTCTTGTCTTGATTTTAAAGTATTTTTAGTTTTCTGTCTACATTAAGGACATGTTGAAAACATTGTCAAATACATTTTTTGAATATGTATTACATTTAAGTTATGATCAATTAAATTGGACTTCCAAAAGGCAAATCCCAAATATACTACATTTCCTCCCGCCAAATATTTTGCATATTGGTCCATTACTTCCAGTAGTATCCTTTTTATTAACTTCTTCAAACCTAATCTATGAATCTCTATAATAATATTATATCCATAACAAATTGCTAGTGCAACTATCATCGTAGTTTTATTTTTTTGAAATGCAGTTATATTTCTTCAAAATTGATGATTTGTATGTAGAAACTTACGATGGTTATCAAACCATAATTGTTTACCACTAAATTAGAGGGTAAATGCATCAAAATTTATCATGCAATATGTGAATGTGAATCTTCCTATAGTACTCCAGCCAGACAACATTGAATATGTAGAAAGTCACCTACCATCCACATAAGGGCTGCCTGTATAATGAAATTTTCTTATTCGAGATATCATATGTATCAACGCCAAAATCTCACAAATGATTTAACTCTGCAATAAGAGGCTGCAAGAAAACATCCAGCATGCCTTTAAGATTTTTTTTCCCTTGAACCAATATTGACAAAAACATATATTACTCCTTCATACACAACCACGGAGGCAGTTACAAGGTGTCACTATGACTGGCCATGTTGGGTACTATTGTCCAGATTGTCCAAATGGCTGAAATCCATTAGTGTAGAGACCCAATCTCACATTTCGACTTTCAGCTGCAAAATCTTGATGTAAATAATTAAAATGCTTCCAAGCAAGTGAATCTGATGGATAATGCATATCCCCTTCTTCAACCTCATTCTCAGAATGCCACCTCATATCATTTGTTAAAGCATTTGATGCATATAGTCCTTGTAATTGAGGAATTAATGGAAATAATACATCTTTTTAAATACAACCTTCAATTTTTGGCATATCTACAACATGAGGTGCCTTTTAATTGAGGATGATCACAAAACATACAACTAATTAAATCACTATCACCACCCCATATAACATACATCCATTTAAACAACAATAAATTTTTTTGACTCCCTTCCTCGTAGTAATTTCTTAGTGTTGTAAAAGTTATTAGTGATAAAATTATTATCCGTAACAATCTTCTTCATTAGTTCTGTCACCTTATCAATAATTTCTCAGACATATGATTTTCTGATTTAATGCTCATAAGTCGAGCCACAAGTGACATTGCGAATGTGTTTTATAACTAAGCCATAATGCTTTATCTGCAGCTTTAAGCATTTCATAAAATTTCTAAGCTTCAGGATAAGTGGGTCATCATGTAATTCATATTGAAGTCAGCACCATTAGCTTGCGTGATCATTCAATGGCATGTATTTGATGGTTCTTCACCACAAGCAAATGATTCATTACCCTCATTTTGGTTAATGTTCAGAGCCTTTGTACTTTCACCATGATAAATCCAAACAAAATAATTTGGCACAAAGCCATATTATGTCAAATGCTATCTTATAGTGTTTGCATCACGAAAAGGAAATTCTTACGCTTGCGATGATTACATGAACACTTTATTTTTTTTTCATCCATCCATCTCGATTGACTACATGTAAAATTGAGAAGGTTTCAAACCCACTCAAAAAATATTTATTCAAATCCATTAATAAACCTTCTGTACATCCACTAACGATTTGAACTCATTTTGTCCTATTTTATTTACAAAAATTAATGCTCAATCATTATCTTGAATTAAACATTCTATTACTTCAAAATATACTAATATTTAAATAAATTTCTTATAGATGAATATTTAAAAATTAAATATCGTGAATATCGAGGCAATGCATTTGAAGAATCTACATAAATAGATAATGCCATTTTTAGCACAATAAGATTAATAGTATATCATAGTAAACTAGATAAAAGGCAAAATATGATGATAAACAAGAAAGGAGGGCAAAAAAGAAAGACTTTAAAGTTTGAAGGGGGAGAGGGAGAGAGAGCAAGAGAGAGAGAGAGAGAGAAGGTGGGGAGAGAAAGAGGGACAGAGAAATGGCAAGATGGGGGAGAGAGAGAGAGAGGAGTGAGAGAGAGGGGGAGATAAATAGAGAAAGGGAGAGAGAGGGGGAGAGAAATGGTGAAATGGATAGAGAGGAAAAAGAGAGAGAGAAGAGAGAGGGAGAGGAGAGGAGAGAGGGAGAGAAGGGAGAGGGAGAAAGGGGGGAGAGAGAGAGAGAGAACAAGCAAGAAAGGAGTTTGAGAAAGAAAATAACAAGAGAGAGTGTGTGACACAAAGAAAAACAAGAATAGAGTGAGAAATAATTAGAGAGGGAGAGAGAGACACACAGAGAGTGCAGTGTTAGAAGTGAAAAAATTATATAAAAGAAAATAAAATTTCTTTTGTATAAATCTATCAATATTAAATCTTTTGTCATACATAACTCATATTTGACCCTGAGGCCCAGAGCTGGGATTAGTAAGAGTACGACCCTTATTTGTATTATACCATATATTAGCCTAATCAATGGATACTCTCATTCTATGTGCTTACATATTGTTGATATTATCTTTTGTCATTTAATTTCAAGTTAGTGCAACAATTTAGTATTATCCGATATATAATTATATGTTAGGATACATATAGTAAATATAGTAATAAATAGTTACATATAGTTTAAACATATAATTTATATATAGATATATGCATACAAGTTGTTATAAGTAATATAAATAAATCGATACCAAGTTATAAACAATTATATAGATTTACATATATGTATACATAATTAAAATAAAGTTATATTTATTTATATAGAGTTATTTATAGTTATAAGAATATTTATATATAGTTATACACATATAGTTAAACATTGTGTTGTATATATTTATACATATAATTATAAATATTGTTACATGTAGTTATACATAGAGATACACGTATAGTTAAACTTATATTTATACAGGTATGTATATATATTTATCTTATAATTTCATATATTTATACATATAGTTATGTATAGGTATGGATATACTAAAATACATTTTTTATACTAATATTTAAAAATGTATATTAAATAAATATTGTTAATTATATATTTAAATATAGTTATGTATGATGTTTTTATAGTTATACATATAGTAAGATAAAATTATTTATTGTAATATGTTAGAATACATATAATAGATATAGTTATAAAAAATTATATATCGTTAAACATGTAGTTATATATATATATATATATAATATATATATATATATATATATATATATATTTCATACGAGTAGTTAAATTTAGTTATAGATTAATATATACAATGTTATAAATAAATATATAGATTTAATTATATGTATAGATATATGTATAAAAATTTAAAAATATAGTTATATTTAACTATATAAAGTTTTATTTAGTTTTACAAATATTTATATATAGTTATACACATGTAATTTAAAATTAATGTTGTATGTTGTTATACATGTAATTATAAATATAGTTACATGTGGTTATACATATAGTTACACGTATAGGTTAAACTTATATTTATACAATGTATGTATATATATTTGTTCATATATTTTCATATATTATACATATAGTTATGTATAGGTATGGATATACGAAAATACATTTTTTAATACTAATCTATAAAAATGTATATTAAATATATGTTTATTAAGTATATATTTTAATATAGTCTAAATTAATATATAAAATTGTGTAAAGTTATCTGTTATTATACATATAATATATAGAGCTATAAAAAATTATATATCGTTAAACATTTATATATATATATATATATTATTCACATGAATATTATATTTAGTTACACATAAATATATGCAAAGTTATAAACAAAATATATAGATATACATATATGTATACATATATGTTATAAAAAGTTAAAAATATAGTTATATTAATTATATAAAGTTATTTTAGTTTTAAAAATATTATATATAGTTATACACATTAAATTAAACATAATGTTATATGTTGTTATACATGTAATTATAATTATAATTACATTTGGTTATACATATAGTTACACATATAGTTAAACTTATATTATACATGTACGTATATATATTTATTTAAATAATTTTATATATCTATACATATAGTTATGTATAGGTATAGATATAGTAAAATACATTTTTTAATACTAATATATAAATATATATATGTATATTAAATATAAGTTTTACATTATATATTTAAATATAGTTATGTATAAAGCTTTTATAGCAATACATATAATTAGATACAATTATTTTTAGTTATATGTTATTATACATATATATATATAGCTATAAATATTTTATATAGTTAAACATATAGTTACTATATAGATATATTCATACAAATAGTTATACATAAATATATAAAGTTATAAAAAAATATATAGAGTATATATATGTATACATACGTACAATATAGTTATATTTAATTATATAGTGATATATAGTTATACAAATATTTATATATAGTTATACAAATATTTATATATATTATACAAATATAGTTAAATATAATATTGTATGTTATTATATAAATAATTATAAATATAGTTACATGTGATTATACATATAGTTACACATATAGTTTATACCTATATTTATACATTTAGGTATATGTATTTAGTTATATAATTTTATATATCTATACATATAGTTATGTATATGACTAGATATAGTAAAATATATTTTAGAATACTAAAATATACAAATGTATATTAAATATAAGATGTTAAATATATGTTTAAATATAGTTATGTAAAAGACTTTTATAGTAATACATATAGTCAAAGACAATTATTTATAGTTTATATGTTTTTATACCTTTGGGATCCAATGGCAAAAAGACATAAAACTAGAAAACAAACAAGTTCGGCTTACAACAGATCAGAACAAAGTAAATGCATTCTTGTATTTCATGCATGCAATATATAATATAAATACAATTTGAATCCCCCTAGAAACAGATGATGCCATCCACATAACAGAACAAAACTCAAGAAAAATAGGCAAAGATTAGATAAACATCAGAATATTCAACAAAGTTTACCTCATCCTGCTTATATTGTTTATGATTTGCTAGAAATGTAATTGGAAAGCTAATCAAGACCCTCATACAGGCCCTTGCTAGAGGTAGCACAGTTGCTCAAAATCTACCAACGGCATTGGAGAAGAGAGTGAAGTGCTAGATTTTCAGTAATTTCAATTGCATTCATTGCATTGAGAAGCTCTTGCTTATTGGCAAACACCATCAAAACTACATCTCGAAGTTTTCCTCGTTATCATCCTATGCAACTCATCTCTGGCATCAACTACTCGATATCTGTCATTGCTTGTTTAGCACAAATATGAGACCTTGGGTATTTTGGAAGTAATCCCTCCAGAAAGAGCGAATCTTGGTCTTGACCCCCAAAATCCCACATAGTGAAATTGATGCTTTTGTATTTGACAGTCTCTACATTGAAGAAAATAGTAGGAATTGTGGTGAAAATATCACCAGCTTCAACTTATAGAGAATGGTTGTCTTTCTGTCAGCATCAAGACCTAGCATCAAAATCCTCATCTCCTTGTTGGCAAACAGCCTGCTGAAGAGATTTGTGAACGTAAATCCCATTTCTTCCACTAAATCTCAAATCCTTTGTTGTATGGTAGTAAGAGATCTGATGAGAGAAAGAAACAGAATCAATAGACCTCAAGAGATGGTCACCATAAAGAGAGGTCAACCTCTATATGTTCTTATACCTATAGTATAATAATTAAAAAAAGATATATATATTATATATAGATATATTCATACAAGTAGTTATAAGTAGTTATACATAATTATATACAAGTTATAATTAAATAGATAGATTTAATTATATGAATACATATATGTATACATAGATACAAATATAATTATATTTAATTATATAGTTTGTTACTTACTTATAAAAATATTTATATATAGTTATACACATATAGTTATAAATATGTATGTAGTTAAGATATAGTTATATATAACATTTTTATAGTTATACATATAGTAAACTACAATTATATATAGTTATATATTACTATATATATGATATATTTTGTTAAAATATAGTTATAATCGAATTACTCATTTAGTTATAAAATATTATATAGTTAAAAAATAATTATATATGGTTATTAATATAGTTATAAAAATGCTTTACATAGCTACAAATGTAGTTAAATAAAATTATGAATAATTTTATATTGTTATAACAAATATTTATAAATAGTTATCATAAACTATGATAACACCACACTCTCAAATGCATAATTGAATTACATCACTATAGAGATAGAACTTGTATAAACAATCTTTTCTTTTGGCAAGTTAATATCATATTTAATGAGAACCAAAGTCATAGTATATATTAAATATTCTATAATCAAATATCTCGTAGAAAATAAAGATATCAGATCTAGATTGATTTGATGGATTTTACTATTACAATAGTTGAACTAGCGATATTAGAAAAGAAATGTAACATATACTCAAAATTTATAATAACTTATCAAGACTAGAAAAAAAAAGAAGACGAGTTTGTTGAAAAAGATAGATAGATAGATTTTTTATCTAAACAAATTAATTATGAATGAAAATATAACTCCATGGTAAGTAGTATTGAATGAACCTGATCAATGCAAGTAGTACTCTGATCAAATATGAGGCAAAGTGTTATAGAACGGAGATTAGAATATCTTGCAATAATGTCCTTTTTGCTCGTGTTCTCATGAATTGTGTAACATGTTATATTATGTGCTCTAGTATTTTATTCTCAAAATAATGTTGATATTTACATATATTTGCATAAATATATATGTACATATACACTGACCTACACACACACATTTATAACATCCATATACATTACTATACATTATATCACAATACACATTTTTGTACTTTTATATATATTCACACATGTATCTACATTTTCAAAGTAGTGTGTATATACTTGTATGAATGCATATACTACTAAACACCTACACAAACACACACATATACCTATATACGTAGTGTATTTTTAAAGTTACACATGAACAATTATATATATGTGTGTGTGTGCGTGTGCTTGTGTGTGTGATGTAAATATATTTAAAATTTTATGATTTTGAAAATTTAATTAAAATAAAATATTATATATTGTACACATTTATAAAATATTGTAAATTCTTTATATTTAAAATAAATGTGTTTGTGTGTGTGTGGTGGGTGGGTGGGGGGGGTGGGTGTGTGTGTGTATGGGTGGGTGTTGTGGTGTTTGAAGTATATTAATGCATAAAATGAAATTATAAATTAACTAAATGAGCTTCTATTTATATTCGAATAGTTGTTTTTTAAAATTTATATTAAAATTACTATCATTATACTCATATAATAAAATGAAATGACATATTTGTAAATTAGTTGTTTTACAATTATGTTAATAATTAAATATTGGTCATACAATAGATAATATTGTTTGGTTTTTCTATATAACTTTTTATTAAAATATTAATGTCAATTAAAATTTCTAACTGTTATTTATTGTTATTAATAATTTTTAAAAACTTTAAAATTCAAACAATTATAATGTAATGCATATAAATACATGTCTTTAATGTTTTGTAAAAAATCAATTATTTTTTTAATTATGTTCAAACAAAATAGGCTACCATAAATACATTAATAAATTTTCCTACAAGTTATTTTTTTTATTCAAAATATATAAAATGACCTTATAAATATATGAATTTGTTTTTTTAAAATATTATTTTTTAATTTTTTTTTAAATTGAATACACTACCATATTATTATTTGTAATTAATAGATACATTTTAAATATTGTTTATTTATAATAATAAAACATATTGCATATTATGAGGTGCAAATTTTATTTGGTAATAAATTTTATTTTTAATGTTTTATCATTGTAAATTGAAACTACATCACATATATATTTTAGAAATTTTTTATAATATTTATTACACAAGCATATTGTTCTTTGTTTTGAAATTCACAACATGAATTTTAACAAATATACATTTTATTAGAAATCAATTTAGCTAAATGATAATAAGTGAAACAAAAATACAAACGCTAAACATATTAAATCATAATGATTTATGCAAACATATAAAATACATTAAAAATACATTTAAGGTTGAAAAAATAAATTTAACATCCTAAAATATATAAAAAAATTCTAAAGATTTATATAATATCAAAAATATATTTATATGAATGAGTTGAATGATATGAATGGATATTAAGTTTCTAAAGCATGTAGTTATACATGTTGTAGATGTCATTATATTAGTTTTTCATGTTATTATATATATTTAGACATATGGCTATGTATATGTTTTGATGTAGATAAATACATTTATATATAGTAATATGTTGATATACATATGTTAAATACATGTATATATAGTTATATATAAATGTATAAATCTTTATATATTTAAGTTCCTCAAATCAATAATGTATTAAACATAACTATACATGAATATGCATGTGTGATATAAGTCAAATTTCGTATATAAATATATTTTACTATATCTATAACTATAAAAATAGTATACATAAACATAACTATGTATAAATATAATAACATATATTTATATGAAATTAATTGATGATAGACACCTTGATTTTTTTGTTACATTTTGGATAGTGACTGCATAAAGGTAGATATAATTGTGTGAAGAAGGGGTTAGATGTAACAAAAAAAAACCAATGATCACTCTATGTCATTATTTTTGGCCAACAAGAGACTCTAGTTGGCAAAATAAGCTAAATATAAAAATGACATTAGATTAATCATATCTATGCTTGTAAAAATACACCAAGCACTATGACATGGAGCTCACCTAGTGGCGCTTCGTCATCACGATATTCCACAGTCTCTTACCATCAACTTCTTCCAAGGTCTCGAGTATTCAGTCATGGAATTTGACAAATTCTATGTCAAAGAGAATGAGACAGAGGTTAAAACTAATTTGATCTAACTAGTTTAATTAAAATTGAGTTTGATTTGATATATTTATTCTAGTTTGATTGATAAATATATCATTTTATTATTGTTTTTATGTTTGATTTTATCTTACTCCTAAATAATACATAAAGAAATCTGATTTCAATTTATATGGTGCCGTTTCTCATGAAATACTTTGAAAAAATTATTATAAATCTGAATTTATTTCACCCAACACATGTATAATAAAAAAATAGTCATATTTAAAGTTGAATCCACTATTCCACACATGTCAAGTAAAGAGAAAATAATGTAAACCTACAATATGATCAAAATAAATAATGAATATTATGTAATGAATACGTCTCATTATTGTGGCATTGGAAAAGTTGAGAGAGAGAGAGAGGGAGAGAGAGAGAGGAGAGAGAGTGAGAGAGAGATGGAGAGAGAGAGAGAGATGGAGAGAGAATTAGATGAGAGAGAGAGAGAGGAGGAGAATGAGAGAGAGAAGAGAGAGAGAGACAGAGAGAGAGAGAGGGAGAGGAAGGAGAGGGGAGGAGATGGAGGAGAGAGTTAGAGAGAGAATGAGATGGATAGAGAGAGAGATGGCAGAGAGAGAGAGAGAAAGAGGAGGGGGAGAGAGAGATTGAGAGAGAGGAGACGAGAGGTGTGTGAGATTGAGAGAGAAGAAAGAGAGCGATTGGACGAGGAGAGCGAGAGATGAGAGATGGAGAGAGAGAGGAGATGGAGGAGGAGAGAGTACTAGAGTAATGGCCTATTTATGAAAGACACGTTGAAGGTTCAATTTGCAATGCATAGTTAAATAGAAGAAGCATCATCATTGTATTCTGATTAGTTTGAGATCATGTCAATACTAAGAATAGAAATATGTCATGGAAGTATGAATGTCATGTGATGGCAGAAAGATGATTTTATGGACAAACTATCTATCTTCAAGCACCTTGAAAAAATAGTTAGAAGAGCAATGTAAAGATGTATGATAGATGAAGAGTACAAAGTAACCCGGAGCTATGTTTTACTTATTGTGAGGAGGTTTGTACCATATATTGAGTATGTATACCAAAAATGGTTGCAGGTTTAATCATAGTTTAATTTTATCTTTAATAGGAATTATTAAAAATAATGTACATTTTTTCTCTCATTTTATATTTGTGTAGTATTTATGTTGAGCAATTTAAATATAGGCAAACAGCAATTTCTAGTAATGATGTCGATTATATGCTAGAAACTAATTTGCGAATTGGTTAAAAAATTATGTGAGTATAATTAAGTTTTTTATTTTTGAATTATTTAATTTATTAGTATCTTTTATTTGTTAATATCATTTTTTAATTTATGTCACATGCAATTGAACATCAAATGGAGATTCAAATATTTCATTCAGAATCTAAGTAAATGCCCGTTTAGATATGTGACAACCTATCCTGGGTATTTTGTTAATGGATATAAGTTTCACACAATTGGGCACGGTTCTTCTAAAATTATAATGAATAGTGGTGTATGCATTAAAGGCTCATGTTATAGTGCAGATGAGATTGATTATTATGGTCAACTCAAAGAAGGTATTGAGTTGGAGTATCTTGGACTCAAAAATAATAGGATTGTATTATTTAAATGCGAGTGGTTGATCCTACACGAAATGTGGGCTTAAAGATTCATTCGGATAATAAGCTAGTGGATGTTAAACATAAACACAAATATAATCGATATGAGCCCTTTATTATGGCAGTTCAAGCTACTCATGTATATAATTGTACATATATGAATTTATCTCGTGATAAGAGAGATACGTAGGTGATTTGCAAAATCAAAGCTTGATCAAAATTTGAGTTACCAACATCGCAACAACGAAGTGCAGACTTAGAAATTACACTGGCATTCAAAGAAGATGACAAATAATTTTGAGCCTGTGAATGTCGATGAAGATCCAGAAGATTTATGTGATTCAAATTGTAGCACAATAGAAATTGAATATGATCAATTTCTTCATGAAGATGAGTTCGAACTTCTATCGGAATCAGATGAAATATCAAATGATCTACTAGAGAATGATAGTGATGTTGATAATTAAATTATTATAATTTTATTATAAATTTAAACTATCAAAGACATTTTATATTATATTGAAATCTATCGGTGTGTTTTATTTGAAAAAGTATGCTTGTTCATTATATCTCTATTTTTTGTTCTATGTTTTATTTTGTATAGTAGATGGTTCCTAAAGGACTTGGATGTGGTGGAGGTGGGCATGGACACAAAAATAAACCAAATTCATCTAGTATGTTACTTCATGTTGCAGAATCAGTACCATCTCATAGCCACCATATCCAGACTTCAACATCACAATCACCATCTCTATTTCTATCACCATCACCATCATTTAGACCTCTACAATCACCTTTATCAAATGTAAGCCACCATCCATTGTGCTTCTTGCACAAACTTTTGATCCATCTCTATCTTCTACACCACATTTTACACAAATTGTTCCCTCTTTTACAATACCAACAACATCATCAAATGTTGTGCTTTCCTCTGCAATCAGCATAAAGTTAGAAATTGAGATTGTGGATGAGAGATAAAAGAAAGATGTAAAAATGACTTGAAAAAAAAATTTTGATATTATTATCATTGTTTTTTTTTATATTGTTACGATTTGCTTGATTTCAATGTTATTTATTTATTTGTACAGTTTAATTCCATCTCACAAGTGTTTGACTATAATTACAAAGGCTTTCAAGAAAATGGCTGATTCTAAAGCATTCTCCTGGAAAAAAGTTTCTGAATCGACAAAACAGTCATATTTTAATGACTTTTAAGTAAAAATAACAAAATAAAAGAATTGAAAAATAATTATCTAATTACTTAACTTTTATCTTGGTTATTATTCAAATAGTAAATAATTATGTTCTTGTTGTTAATATAAATTCTTTTGTCATTTTTCTATTTATAGAATTAGTGCACATGGGCACCCAAATTTGATGGAAAGATAAAGTCATTATGGAAGATCAAATCTGCTCAATGGTATTCTGATTTTATCCATAAATTAAATAAAATGAAAGAAATGCCTGATTTTATATCAGAGGAAGACTGGCCCGAGTGGCTTAATTATTGGGAGGAGCCAGATGTGAAGAAAAAAATCAGATATTGCTAGCAAAAATTGAAGAAGTGAGGTAGCTAGATTAGGTACATGAATCTGTCGACACGCTGGAGGTTCAAAGTCGAGCATTGAGCACTCTCGAGATTTAGGTACAAATTTAAAATTCTAAACATATCTATATTTTGTGTTTGTCCTAATAGTCCAATAAATAAAATCTCTTCACGATTTTATTAATTTTGTTAAATTTTTTATCATTTGTTTTTTATGACGTAATAAAACATATTCTAGGCTGGAGAATTGGGTCGATATCCAAATTTTTATGAGATTTTTAGGAAGATGCTTGTGAAGAAAGTGGATGGTCAGTATGTTGACAATAAGTTTTAGATGATTTCTGTAAGAAATTGTTATATTAATTAGATTTTATAAAACTACAATACATTATGAAAATTATTTTGAATGCAAAATATTTATTTTATTTTTTGTAAATCTAGAATAGTTTTTTTCTCTATTTAATCTCAAGACCTAAAGGAGGAATGTGTGACAGCTGCTCATCAACAAGTTGAGGGTTCTATTGACCTTCAACCAATTGACTATGATTCTATTTATTGGAGACAATAGGAGGTCGAAAGAAACTAGTGAGTGTATGGAATCGGCTCTAAGGGAGGGTCATTTTGTTGTAGCAGTCATACTATATAATTCATCTGTCTTAGCAATGGTGGATGAGGCAATCGAACAACAAGCATTGGAAACTAAATGAACATATTGTAGATATGGAGACCGAAATATAAAAGAAGGATGAGCAGATAACTAATTTGATGGAAGAAATGCAAGAAATTAAAAAAATTAAAAATGTAATGCAATAGCAGATGTCCTATTTGGAGTCACTATTAGCAGCATTGGTGCAACAGATAACATTCCAAGATCCAGCTGCGAATCCTCACAGGAGAGGCTAGCATTCCCTACAAATTATGAGGATGATTGAGTATGAGAATTATTTCTGAACTGTTATTTATTTTTGTCTATGTGTAGCAAATAATTATGATATTTTTTGTGCAGGTTTCAATTTTTTTTATTCTGGTTTTGTTCATTACTTTTTTGATTAACCAAATTATGAATCTTTATAGGACACATCATGTGAGACAAAATAAAAAATCTTGATTCAAAGCATCCAGACATTACCACGGTCCTTCCAATGCATGGGTCCCATATTACTGATTTCAGCTTTATCAAAAAAGGCCTAGCTTATATAATCTTTATTATTCTAAAAACATTTTATTTTTTGCATTATATTTATCTCTAAACATAATTGCTGAACATTTTTTGGATTTTTATTGAAGATGTATGACAATTAACTTTAATTTGTGTTTGTTCATGTCTATAATATTTGTTTTTATATATCTGTGAATATGTTTTTTGTGTCTCTAAATTTTTTGGGTAGAGTTTTAACCTATTAAAGGTATGTAAAAGCCTATTTTCAGTAGCGGCAGCGATGGCAGCGACAACATTGGTGGTGGCAAAAGTGGCAGCGGTGGTAGTAGTGGTAGCGGCAGTGGTAGAAGCAGTGGTGGCGGCAGCAGTGGCAACAACAGCATCGGTGATATGGGCGGGAACAAAAGCAGCAGCCGCAGTGGTGGCATCACCGGCAGCACTGGCATCACCAGCAACACCGGCAACACCGGCAGTAGTGGCAAAGGTGACATCAGCGGTAGCAGCGGAAGTAAAGGCAGCAACGGTGGCAATGGCAGTGGCGGCAGTGGTGGCGGCGGAGGCAGCGGCAGCGGTGATGGCAGTTGCGACAGCTGCGGCATCAGCAGTAGCAGGGAAAGAAGCTATAGTAGCAGCATTAGTGGTAGTAACGATGGCAATGACAACACCTGACATCAATGGTAGCCGCGACAAGGGTGGTGGTGCCGAGTTGACGACGACAATACCGGCAGCAGCGACAGTGGTAGTGGCATCGGTAGTGGCAGTGGTAGAGGTAGGGGCAGTGACAATGACAGTGGTAGTGGCAATGACAGCGACAGTAGTAGCAGGAGTGGTAGTGGTAGAGGGAGCAGCGGCAACGAAAACAAATGTGATATATACGTACGTATATAGTCACTATATACATACATATAATACTACAATATTTTATGTACATATATACTGAGTATATATATGTACTCAGTATATATTTACGTAAAATACTATAGTTTATATGTATATATACTGTCAGTAATATATGTACGAGTGAAATATTAGTATATATATACATATTTACTGCAATGATATATATTTATAAAAATATAATTTTTTTATTTAATTTGATTTGATTTGGTAGTTTGAATTTCGTATAGATATGGTACCCGCATTGTTTCTCCATTCGAAGCTTGTATAAGTGAAGACATATTTCAACAAACATGATACACCGTGATTCTGATAGCATTTTCGTAGCAGAAAGTTGGTGATTGGATGAGCAAAGCGAGAAAATGCAGTATCAATGCATTGATAGATTATACTTTATGCTGAGTCGGTAGATACATTGATTAATAAGATGTATATAATTTTTATTATTTTTTTGTTTTAGTTATTTAAAATATTATATTAGAATAAGTTATTAAATGATTTTTTTTAATTTAAAATTTTCATTTATAGTTTATATTGTTATTAAATTTAATTTAATAATATTAAATTATTTAATTAAATTTTTGTTGAAACTGTATGATAAGCAACTATAATTTTTGTTTGTTGATGCCTATAATAAATGTTTTTATATATCTTTGAATATATTTGTATTTTTCCAAATTATTTGGGTATAGTTTTAGCTTATTATAGGTAAGTAAAAGCCTATTATCATCAATGGTAGTCATGGTAGTAGGCAGCAACAGTGACAATGATGGTAGTGGCGGCAGTGGTACCAGAAGTGGCAATGGCGGTAGCGGTAGCAACAATGGCAGCGTCGGCAGTGGTGGCAGCGGCTACAGTGGTAGTGGTAGCAGATGCGGCAGCTGCGGTAGTAGTGACACCGACTATAGTGGAGGTAGCGGAGGAAGCGGCAGCATCAGCGATCGTTGCGGCAGCGGAGGCAGCAATGGTAGCAACGATAGTAGTGGCGACTGAGGCAACAATGGTAGTAGTGGCAGTGGAGGCAGCAGTGACAGAGGTAGTAGTGATAGTGGAGGCAATAGCGTTAGCAGTAATGGCAGTGGTAGCGGCAATAGCGGCAGGGGCGGCAACGAGCGGGAAGGGAGGCAAGGGCGGCAGTGGCAGTGAAAGTAGTAGGAACGGCAACAAATGTGGAATATACATATGTATATAGTCAGTATATACGTACATATAATTCTATAGTATTTTATGTACATATATACTGAGTATATATGTACTTCGGTATATATGTACGCATAATACTACAATTTATATGTACAAATACTATAGTAATATATGTACGATTGAAATGTTAGTATATATGTACATTTTTGCCATAGTAATATATATTTATCAAAACATAGTTTTTTTTAATTTATTTTGATTTGATTTAGTGGTTTAAATTTCTTATAGATGTGGTACCGCATGGTTTTCCATATGAAGCTTATATAAGTGAATGGATTTTTTAACAGACATGAAGCACCGTGACTTGGATAGTTTTTTCACCACGAAAATTTGGTGATCGGAGGAGTAGAGTGAGAGAAAGCAATGTCAATGCATTGATAAATTATACTTTATGCACAGTCAGTAGATACATTGATTACTAAGATGAAATATAATTTTAGTTATTTTTTTTAGTTATTTAAAATATTGTATTAGAATAAGTTATTCAATGAATATTTTTTTAATTTAAAATTTTCATTTATAGTTTTTATTTTTTATTAAATTAAATATAAAAATATTAAATTAATTCTATAAATTTTAGTTTAAGCTGTATGACGATCAACTTTAATTTGTGTTTGTTCATGTCTATAATAACTATTTTTATATATCTGTTAAAATATTTGTGTCTCCAAATTTTTCGGGTAGAGTTTTAGCCTATTATAGATATGTAAAAGCTTATTATCAGTAGTAGTATAAGCGACAATGCCGGTAGCGATGGCAGCGGCGTCAGCGGAAGCGGCAGCTGCTCTAGTGGTGGCGGGAGTAGCAGCAAGGGCTGTAATGGCGGCAATAGTGGTGGGAGCGGCAGCGGCAGGATCGACGACATCGAAGGCAGCTACTACTGCTGCTTCGGAAGCGCGGTGGTAGTGGCAATAGTAGCTACTACACTGGAAGTAGCGGCAGCATCGGAAGCAACGGCAGCAATGGCAAAGGCGACAACGGTAGTAGCGGCGGTAGTGATAGCAGCTGTGGCGGTGGTAGAAGCTGTGGCAGCGATAGTTGTGGCATTCAGCTGCAGCACCAGCAGCGGGGGTAGCGACCAATGGCAGCAGCCGTGGCAGTAGAGGCAGCTGCGGTAGTGGTCACAACAGCAATGGTATTGGCAGTGACAGTGGCAACTATAGCAACGACAAGAGTGGCAGTGGGAGTAGCAGCAACAGTACCAAATGAGGTATATATGTACGAAGAAAGTTAGTATATACGTAAATATAATACTACCGTATTTTATGTACATGTACTCAGTTTATATGTACATATATTGCTATTTTTATATACATATATTGTATTAATATATCTACGAATGAAATGCTTGTATATATTTACATATATAATACAATATTATATATGTATCAAAACATAACTTTTTTTTAAATTTGACTGAGTTGTTTAAATTCTTACAGATATGATACCGCATTGATCCACATACAAAGCTTCTATAGTGATGAGATTTTCCCTTAGACATTACTTTATGCACTATCAGTAGATACATTGATGAATAAGATGAAATAAAATTTTATTATTTTTTTGTTTCAATTGTGTAAAATATTAAATTAGAATAAGATATTAAATGATTTTATTATTTGTTTATTATAAATTATTTATAGTTTCAATTGTTATTCAATTTGATATAAAAATATTAAATTATTTTATTAAAAATTTTAAAATAATTTAAATTCTGAAATTAATTTTGAAATTAAAATATCTAGGAAAAAATCCCTTGCTAAATTAGCTAGGGAAATATTATAATTAGCGACGGTTTTTGATCGCTAATTTTATTTAGCTAAGGACTATATCCATCGCTAAAATTTATTGACAACCTTTAGCTAGGGAATCATCTATCTTTATTTCGCTTGAGACAGAAAATCTCATTTATCTTACTAATTTAGCTAGGGAATTTGTGTTTTTTAGCAATGGATTTTTCCTTCGCTAAGTTTTTAGCTAGTGACACTATCCGTCAATATATTTTAGTAAGAAGCACTTTATATAGGGAACCGATCCATCAGTAATCCGTCACTATATTTCATTTAGCGACAGAAAATGCTCATTTAGCTAGGGAATTGTCCCTAGCTATATAGGATTTTCTTGTAATGTAGGTTGTGATCATGATTTTTAGATTATGAGCTAGTTTTTTATAAGATGATGATATGAACTAGTTATTGTGTTAAGAGTTTTTTACATTGTTGCAACATCATTAATGTAGGTTATTTGTATTGCTTTTATTTCAACAATGAACTAAATTAATATTTATTTTTCCAAAGAATGTGTGTTTTTTATTATTATGGGTTCTAATTATTAAAAATTAAATATATTGCAGTAATTTTTTAATTAATATAAAAAAATTTAAATAAAAATGTATTTTAGCGATGGATATTAAATTTTAGTGATGGAATATTCCATAGCTAAAATGACTCAAAAAGTTTACAAGAAATAAATTAGCGATGGAATGCAACAATCCATTGCTATAATAGCGATGAAAAATTGAATTCCATAACTAAGGTTAGCGACGACATTCTAATTTTCCATCACTATTTTAGCGATGGATTGCAAATTTCTATGGGCTATTTTAGTGAAGATTTATTGTAAAACATTGCTAAAATAGTGATGGAGATCTAAAACCATCTCTATTTTAGTGACGGAAAATTAAAAATTGTCACAAAAATAGTGATTGAAAATTAGGATTCGTGGCTACACTTAGCGACAGAAATCCATCTCTTTTTCTGTATATCTATATCTACCATTCTATCTAATTATCTACTTGTGTATCTATCTGTCTATTTATTTGTCTATATATCTATGTATTTTTCATCCTATCTATCTATTTATCTATATATCTATCAATCAATCAATCAATCTATCTATCTATAAATCTAACTATCTATCTATATATCAATATATCTATTTGTCTATCTATTTATTTATTTATATATCTTTCTTTCTATTTTTCTATCTATCTATCTGTTTATCTATCAATCAATCAATCTGTCTATCTATATGTTTAACTATATGTCTATATATCTATATATCTATATGTCTATCCATTTTATAACTATCTTTCTATCTATCTATTTGTCTATCTATTTGTCAATCTATTTAACAATCTTTCTATGTATGTATCTATCTATCTATATGTCTATCTATCTATCTTTGTATTTATCTATCTTTTTATATAATTATTTATCTATCTATCTATATTTTATTTATCTATATATCAATCTAACTATATATCCATCTATCTATTTATTTGTCTATTTATTTGTCTATCTATCTTTCTATCTATATGTATTTCTATCTATGTATCTATATATTTAGCTAATTATCTTTCTAACTATTTATATGTGTATCTGCCTATCTAAATATCTGTTTATCTACCTACCTACCTATTTATTTCTCTATCTATCTATCTATATATCAATCTATCTATCTATCTATCTATCTATTTGTCTATCTATCTATCAGTTTGTTTGTCTATCAATTGATCTATCTAATAATCTATCGATCTATTTGTTTCTTTATCAGTCATCTATCTATCTATCTATATTTCTATCTATCAATCAATCAATCATTCTATCCATCCATCTATCCATCTATTAAATTTCTCTATCAATATATATATGTCTAACCATATGTCTATCTATCTATTTATATATCTAACTATCTTACTTTCTTTGTATCTATCTATCTATCTGTATATCTATATATTTACCTATCTATCTATCTGTTTATCTATCTATCTATCTGTCTATCTATTGCCTAATAAATGTCAATATATCTGTCTATATAATTGTCAATTTATCTGTCTATCTATTTGTATACCTATCAGTCTATCAATATGTCAATCAATCTCTCTATGAAACTTTATATCTAACTGTCTATAAATTTATCTATTAATCTTTCTATCAATCTAATTATCAATCTTTCTATCAATCTATCTATCAATCAATCTATCTGTTTATCTATCTATATATCTATTAATTTATCTATCAAACATTATATTAATCTATCTTTCAATCTATATATTTGTCTATCTATTGGTCAATCAATCTATCTATCTATCTGTCTGTCTGTCTGTTTCTCTATCTAAAAATTGATTTATTTATCAATTAATCTATCAATCAAACTATCTTTCAATGTGTCTATCTAACTGTCTATCAATTGATCTTTCTATCTTTTTTTAGTTAATTTATTTCTCTATCTAACTATCTATCAATAAATATGTATGTCTATATTTAATATATCCATCTATCTATCAATATATCTTTCTGTCTATCTATCTATATATATATATATATATCTATCTATCTATCAATATATCTATCTATTTATCTATTTGTCTACCAATCTATCTACATATTTATCTAACTATCTATTTATTTGTCTATCAATCTATTTAAATGTCTATCTATCAGTTTATCTATATATCGATATATCTAACTTTTTATCTAACTATCTATATATATGTCTATCTATCTGTCTATCTCTTTATCTATCTTTTTGTCTATCTATTAGTCTATCTACCTATTTAACTATCTAACTATCTATTTGTCTTTCTATTTGTCTATCTATCTTTTTATCAATCTATCTATCTATATATATTTATCAATCTGTTTATCTATCTATCAATCTATCTTTCAAAATGTCTATTTATCTATCTATAAATCTATCTATCTATCTGACTATCAATCTTTTTATCAATCTGTTTAACTATCAGTCTATCAAAGAGTCTATCTATATTTATATCAACTATCTATAAATCTATATAAAAATTAGTCAATCTATCTATCAATCAATTTTTATCTATCTCTCTATTAATTTCTTTATCTATCTATCAATATATCTATCATATAAACTATCTTTATTTCTATCAGTCTATTTGTCTGTCTATATGTATGACTGTCTATCTATCTATCTATTTATCCTTTTGTCTCTTGGACTATATATCTTTCTAAATGCATTCCTATTCGTCTATCTATTTTTCTATTTGTCTATCTATCAATCTATCTATATATTTTTCTATATCAATTTATAAATTTATCTATCTATCTCTCTATTTGTTTATCTATCTATCTATTTATATATCTTTCAATCAATCTATATATCTATCTTTTTATCTAACATTATATATATATATATATATATATATATATATATATATATATATATATATATATATATATATATATCTATCTATATATCTATTTTTCTATCTTCTATTTATCAATCATTCTATTTATTTGTCTATTTATTTGTATATCTATTATTCTGTCTATCAATCTATTTATTTATTTATATGTCTATATCTATCTACTTGTTTATCTCTCTCTTTCTCTATCTATCGATATATTTATTTATCTATCTTTCTAATAATCTATCAATATATCAAGTTTCTATTTGTCTATCTATCTATCTACCTATCAAGTTGTCTATCTATCTATCTATTTCTCTATCCATATATTTATCTATCAATTTATCTATCAATTTATCTATTAATTGCCTTTCAATCGGTGTATTAATCTGTTTATTAATTTGTCTATAAATCTATTTACCAATCTGTCTATCATTATATTTATTAATTTGTCTATCTATCTATCTGCCAATATATCTATATGTCTATCTATATCTAATCTTTCTTTCTGAATATCAATTATATATCTATATGTCTATCTATATTCTAACTAACAATCTGTCTGTCTGTCTACATAAACATCTTTCTATATATTTATCTAACACTTAATCTATCTTTATGTCTATATATCTATCTATCTCTCTCTCTCTCTCTCTCTCTCTATCTGTCTATCTATCTATTTATCTATTTGTCTTTCTATCAATTTATCTATCTATTTGTCTCTAACTTTCTATCTATCTGTCTATCTATTAGTCTATAATCTATCAATTTATCTGTCTATCTATTTGTCTATTAATCTATCAATCTTTCATTCTATCTATCTATCTTTTAATTTGTCTATCTATAAATCTATCAATAAATGAATCTATAAGACTATATTTTTATCTATCTATCTGTCTATCAATCTCTTGATCTATCTATCTATATATCTATATGTTTATCTATCTATATAAAATTTAACTTTATGTGTGTGATTTTATTTGTCTATCTATTTGTCTCTCTATCTGTCTATATATATCTATCTATCTATCTATATATCTTTCTATCAATCATATCTATCTATCTATGAATATATCAATCATTCTATCAATCAATTTGTTTAACAATCTTTATATATTTGTTTATCTGTCTGTCTGTCTATATATCCATCTTTTTGTCTATCTATTTATCTATCTATCTATATATTAGTCATTATATTTATCTATCTTTTTGTCTACCTATCTATCTATTTATCTAATCTATTTATCTATCTATCTGTCTATAAATCTATGTATCTATTTGTCTATCAATCTATCTATCTATCAAACTGTCTATCTATCTATGTATCTATCTAATTGTCTATCTATTTGTGTGTCTATCTTTTATGTATTTGTTTTTCTATATGCCTACTTTGCTGCCTGTCTACCTATCTGACTATATATCTTTCTATCTGTCTATCTATATATTTTTCTATTTATCAAACTATCTATATGTCCATCTATTTTTAGATTTATTTGTATGTCTATATATTTGTTTGTATGTTTGTATATCTATCTACCTATCTTTATATTTATTTATCTATCTAATTATCTGTCTAGCTATCTATCTATTTGTCTATTTATCTATCCATATATTTTTTATATATCTTTCTATCTATCTATCTGTCAGTCTGTCAGTTTGTCTATCTATTTATCTATCTATTTTTCTATCTATTTGTCTATCTAATTTTCATTATTTCTATCTATCTATCTATCTATATGTCTATCTATTTGTCTATTTATTTGTTTAATAATCTATTGATCTATTTGTTTCTCTATCTATCTATATATCTATCTTTATATATAATTATCTATCTATCAATTAGTCTTTTTATCTATCTATCAACTTGTTTATCAATCTATTTATAAAATATATTTATTTGTTAGTCTATTAATCTATCTATCTATCAATTGATCAATCTATCTATCAATTAATCAATCAATTTGTCTATCACTCTGTCTATCATTCTATTAATCAATATGTCTAACAATCTATTTATAAATTTGTCCATCAATTTGTTTATCAATTTGTCTTTCTTTGTGCCAATCTATTTATCTATATATCTATCTATCAAATTATATATTCATCTATCTATTAATCTATCTTTCTTTATTTCCATCTATCTATATGTCTGTCTATTAATTTCTTTATATGTTTGTTTATTTGTCTGGTTATTTATCTATCTATCTTTCAATTTGTCTATCTATCTATCTATTTATCAATCTATCTATCTATCTATTTCTTTATATATTTATTATCTTTCTATCAATCTATTATTCTATCTATCTATCTAATAATCTTCTCTCTATTTTTTATCTATCTATCGATCAATCTTTCTATCTATTTATCTTTCTATATATCTATATATCTATCTATTTATCTGTCTATAAATATACCTAACTATTTATCAATTTAACTATATATCTTTTTATCTATCTATCTATCTAACTATCTGTGTATCTATCTATCTATCTATCAATCCATCTAACTATCTATCTGCCTATCTATCTGTCTATATATCTATCTATCTATCTATTTGTTTGTCTGTTTGTATATATATTTACATGTCTATCAACTATCTTTATATCTATCTATGTCTATATATATATAACTATCTATGTATCAATCTTGTAATCTCACTATCTATCTTTCTATCTATCTAATTATGTATCTATCTATTTATCTATTAAATTTATCTATTTGTCTATCTATCTATCTATTTATGTATCTATCTATCTATGTATGTATCTATCTATCTACCTATTTGTGTAGCTTTCTATCTATTATCTATCTGTTTGTTTTTATATCAATATATCCATCTACCTATCGATCTTTTTTTTTATCTTCTTGTCTATCTATATGCCTAAATTTCTATCTATCTTTCTATCTATCTTTCTATCTATATATTTATACATCTATCTGTCTATCTATTTGACTCTCTATTTGTCTATTTATCTGCCTATCTATCTATTTTGTATCAATCAATCTATCTATCTATATATATGTATGTCTGCATGTTTACCTATCTATCCATCAATTTATATGTACGACAGTCTATCTATTTATTTATGTCAATATATTTATCTTTTTTTTATCTTTTTGTCTATCTATCTATATATCTATCTATAGACATATAGATAGATAGATTAAAAATGGATATACATATTGATATAATGATTAATAGAAAGATAGATATATAGATTGATAGATATATTGATAAACATATTGATTGACAGATTCATACATTGATTGATAGCTAGATAGATAGATAGATAGACAAATAAATATAAAGATAGAAAGTCAGAAAGATAGATAGATAAATAGATAGATTAGAGGTGTCAACCGGGCCGGGCCGGCCCGGCCCGGCGCGAGGCACGGCACAGTTCAGCCGTGCCTGGGCCGGCCCACACGGGGAAATTCCGTGCCCGGGCGCGTGCCTTGCCCGGGTTAGGCACGAGCCGTGTCGTGCCATGCCGTGCATGACCCGACATGGTTCGGCCCGTGGCAAGGCACACCGACACTGGTTTGTCCCGTGTCGGTGTTCCTTGAGCCCGACCCCATGATGGCCCCTCTAGCAAAAAAGACCATGGGTCGGGTCTGAATTGACCCGACTCGCGGTCCTACGAATCCTGAACTATACGGACAGGCCAGCCCAAGTAGGCGAGGCAAGGCACGTCACGGCCCATCGTGCCTACGGGCCGTGCCGGGCCCGGCAATTTTAAACCGTGTCGGGACAGGCACGGCACGGTACAATAACCGTGCCTTGCATGGCCTGGCACGAAGGCATGATCGTGCTCAAAAAAAGCGGGCCGGCCCGGCCCGACCCGGCCCTTTTGACACCTCTAAGATAGATAGATAGACATATGCATAAATAGATAGTTATATATATATATATATACACACACACACTCACTCACTCACTCACACAAATAGATAAATTTATGATAGATATATAGACAGACATACGGACGGACAAATAGATAGACAGCTAGATAGACAGAAACACATATAGAAATATAAAAATATAGACAAATAGATTGATATATTGATAGACTGATTAATAGATAAATTGATAGACATATAGATAGACAGATCGATACAAAGATAGTTCGATAGATTTAAAAATTTATTGATAGAGTGATTGATAAATAGATTGATCGATAGATAGAAAGTTTGATAGATAGATTGATAGATTATTTTACATACAGATATATATATATATATATATAGAAACATAGCAATATAGATATATAGATAGATAAATAGATCCATATACAAATAAAAAAACACATAGATAGGCATATAGATAGTTAGATAGACAATAAGATAGTCAGATAGATATAAAGATAAATAGATAGAAGATAGATAGATAGACATATAGTTAGACATGTAGACATATGATAGATAAATAGATAGATATAAAGATAGATAGATAGATAGATATACAAATAGATAGAAAGATAGACATATAGATAGATAGACAGACAAATAGATAGATAGATAGATAGCCAGATAGATAGACATATAGGTAGATTGATAAAGAGAAATATAGATATAGAAATTGAAAGACAGATAGATAAACAGATAGGTAAACACATAGATAGACAGATAGATAGAAAAATTGAAAACATATAGATAGATAGCTAGCTAGATAGATAGTTATAAACATAGATAAAGAAATACACATATAAATAGATATATATATACATATAGATAGGTAGGTAGGTAGGTAGATAGTCATATAGATAGAAAGTAGATAGATAGATAGATAGAAGAAAGATAGTCATATAGATAGACAGATAGATAAATAAACATATAGTTAGACATATATATAGACAAATAGATAGACATATTGAAAAGAAATTGATATGTAGATATTTAGACATATAGATAGATAGATATGCAAATAGTTATAAAGATATATAGATAAATAGATACCTAGATATATATATATATATATATATATTAATATAAAGATTGATTGATTGACATAAAGATATACATACATACATACATATATATATAGACAGATAGAAAGATACACATAAATATAGATATATAGATAGATTGACATATAGATAGATAAAAAGATAGACAAATAGATTGTTTGATTATTATAAAAAAAGACAGATAGATACACATATAGATACACACACACGCGCGCACACACACACACACACACACACACACACATATATATATATATATATATATATACATACAGATAGATAGAAAGATACACATAAAGATAGATCGATACACAAGCATATAGATAGATAAAAATATCGACAGATAGATAGATAGATTGTTATATAAAAAGATAGATAAATTGACACACACACACAGATAGATAGATAGATAGATAAATATATACATAAATTGATAGATAGAATGATAGATAGGTAGATAGATAGAAATATAGATATATATATATATATAGACTTATAGAAAGATAGAAAATAGATAGACAAATAGATTCACAGATTGATAGATATAGAAATAAACAGATAGATAGTAAATAGAAATATAAATAGACACATTGATAGAACCATAAAAACATACATAGATAGACGCATAGATAGAGAGAGACACTGACAAATAGATAGACAGATAGATTGATAGAAAGATAAACAAATAGATATATAGATTGATTGATAGACAAATAGATTAACAGATAAATAGATAGATAGATAGATAGATAAAGATATATATACGTAGACAAATAGATCTATAGATAAAAAGATGGATAGTTAGACAGATAAATAGATGGATGGATGAATAGACAGACAAATAGAAATAAAGATAGATAGATAGATAGATTGATTGATTGATAGTATGATACATAGGTTTATAGACAACTTGATAGATTGATTTATAGATAAATTTATAGGAAGATAGACAGACAGATAGACAGACAGATAAATAGACAGATAGATAGATAGAAATATAGACAAATAGATAGATAGACAAATACATAGTTAGACAGATATATAGTCATATTATTTGATAGATAGATAGACAGAATATTAAACAAATAGATAGATAGATAGATTAATAGAGCATTTAGACATAAAGAAAGAAAGATAGATAGATAGACAAATAAATAGATGGATAGATAGATAAAAAAATAGATAGTTAGATAGAAAGATAGATAAATATATAGATAGGTAGATATATATATATAGATAGTTAGATATATAGATAAACAGATACATAGATAGATATACAGATAGATAGATAGATAAATTGATTGACAAATAGATAGATAGATTGACAAATATATATATATATATTGATCGATATATTGATAAATAGATAAAGAAAGACATGGATAGACAGATTGATAGTTAGAATTAGAGGTGTCAACAGGGCCAGCCGACCCGGCCCGACACGAAGCACGGCACGGTTCAGCCGTGCCTGGGTCGGCCCGGCACCGAAAAATTTCGTGGCCGGGCCCGTGCCGTGCCCGGGTTTGGCACGAGCCGTGCCGTGCCTGGCCTGGCAAGGTTTGGCCCACGGCACGGCACATCGGCACGGGTTTATCCCGTGCCGGGTGTCCCATGAGCCCGACCCCACGATGCCCCTCCCGCAAAAAAAGACCACGGGTCGGGTCTGATTCGACCAGACCCGCAGTCCCCCGTATCCCGAACCGCTCGGCCAGGCAAGCCCGAGCGGGCCCGGCAAGGCACGGCACGTCCCATCGTACCTGCGGGCCGTGTCGGGCCCGGTTTTTTTAAACCGTGCTCGACCCGGCACGGAAGCAAGATCGTGCCCTAAAAAAATGGGCTGGCCAGCCTGTCCCGGCCCGTTTGACACCTCTAGTTAGATTGATATAAATAATAGAGAGATTTATAGATAGATTGATAGACATATCGAAAAAATATAAATAGATAGATAGATAGAAAGATATATAGACAGATAGATAGAAAGAAAGATAGATAGTTAGATAGATATATAGATAGATAGAGAAATAAATAGATAGATAAATAGATAGACAATTCGATAGACAGATAGATTGACATACTGATAGAAAGATAGATAGATTGACATATTGATAGAGAGATAGATAGACAGATAGATAGACATATAGATATATATATATATATATATATATATATATATATATATATCAAATATAAGTATTACGATAAACATATAAATATATAGATAGATAGATAGATAGAAAAATATGTAGGAATTTACATAGACATATAGAAAGATAGATAGATAGACAGATAAACAAAAAGAAAGACACATTGAAGACATATTAATAGACATATAGATAGACATAGAAAAATAGATTGATAGATAGATAAAGACATAAAAATAGATAGACATATTGATAGACAAATATATAGATAAAAAGATATGCAAATAGATATATAGATAGATTGACATACAGATAGACATATAGATATATAGATGTATACAAAGATAGATAGATAAATAGATATATAAACATATAGATAGTTAAATGATATATATATATATATATATATATATATATATATATATATATATATATATATATATATTGATATACACATTATTAGACCTATTTATAGATAGTTAGATAGAATGATTGATTAATAGGCAGATTGATAGATAAATTAATAGACAAATTGATAGATAGATTGATAGATATTTGATAAATAGAAAGAAATATAGATAAATAGATAGATAGATAGATAGATAGATAGATAGACACATAGATAGAAATATAGATATACATATAAACAGACATATAAGTAGACAGATAGATTGATAGATACATAATGAGATTATTATATAGATTGATAAAAAAATTATTATATAGATAGATAGACATATAGATAGATAGATAAATAGGTAGATATAGAAATAGAAATACATATAGATATACAAATAGATACATACATTGATATACAGATATATTGAAAGATACAAAGATAGATAGATCGATATATTGATAGACATAAAGATAAATAGACAGACAAACATATTGATAGATAGATATATAAACAAGGTGATTGACAGATTGAGAGACAGATTTATAAACATATTTATAGAAAGATTGATATATAAATTGAAAGATAGATACATAAATACATTGATAGACTGATTAATAGATAGATTGAAAAATAGATAGATAGATAGATTGATTGATAGACATATAGATAGACAAATAGAAATACTGAAAGAAAGATAGATAGATAAATAGAGATATAAAAACATATAGATAAATACATACACACACACACACATTTATATATATAGATCGATATATAGACAAATGCAATGACAAATAGATAAACAGATTATTTGATAGATATATAGACAGATAGATAGACTGATAGATAGACAAATAGATAGATCGATAGATTGATAGATAGATAGACAGAAATATAGATAGAAAGCTAGATAGATATATAGATAGAAGACCGATATATTAAAAGATAGATAGATATGCAAATAGATAGATAGATTGATACATAGATAGATAGATAAATAGATACATAAATAGACAGATAGATAGACAAATATATATATATCAATAGATAGACAAATAGACTTACTACGTGATATACATATAGATAGAAAGTTAAGCAGATAGATAGAAAGATACACAGACTATATTATAGATAGAAAGATACACATACAGATAGAGAGATAGATAGACAAATAGATAGACAGTTAGATTGGCATATAGATAGATAGATAGTTAGACATATAGATAGACAAATAGATAGATAAACAGATAGACAAATTAATTGATAGACAAATAGATAGAGAAATAAAAATAAAGAAGATAGATATATTAATAGAAAGATAGAGATATAGATAAAATGATAGATAGATAGACATATATATAAAAATTAGATTGATTTATTGATAGAAAAATAGATAGACAGATAGATAGATAGATAGATAGGCAAATTATTAGTTAGATCACTACTAAAAATTACAATAATACCGACAAAATACTAACCAAAAAATTTGGTTGGTAATTGCTTTCCAAACCATGACCAGTTAGCGACCAAAAAATGGTATTGAAACAAAAAATTTTCCGACCTTTTTTCTGACCAAAGACCGATAATATTACCGACTAAATCTTTTTTGTCAAGAATCGATCTATAGATTGGTTATCGAATATATTACCGACCTTTTAACGACCTATCATTATAATTGGTTGGTATAGTATTTTTTCAAAATATTTATAGCTTCGTACTTACCGACCATTTATCGACCAAATATATAGGTCGGTAATTACTAACCAATTCACAAGCAATTTAGAGATCCAAACAGGTGCATCGGAAAAAAATATTTCCGACCAAATTCCTGACCAACTGTGGACCATGTATTACATACCAAATATAATTGGTTTAGAATATGGTATGTAAATATGGAGGGAATTAGCGAAAAATATTCTCGTAAGATTACCAACCATTTAACGACCAAAAATATATAACCATTAAAAATGGTCGGTACAGTGGTTATTCAATATATTTATAAGGTCGTAATTACTAACTGAATATGTAGATCGGTAATTACTGACCATTTCATGACCGAACACCGACCAGACCTACCGACCAAATATTTTTAGTCGGAAATTGGTCACTAAATTAGGATGGAAATAGCAAATCAAAATTGCCGACAAATTACCGACTATTTTACAACCAAAAATATATTATCATTTATATTGGTCGGTAAAGTGGACTTCCAAATACTTATATATTTTTTCTCACCGACCATTAACCTACTATAATTTGGTCGGTAATTCATTTTTTTTATTGTTTCATTTGAAAATCATTTGCCGAGTCATTAAAACCTAAAATCATCAAAACTCCGTTGTTTTTTCGAATCAGAGCCGATGTAAGCATGAAATAAAAAAATTTGATATTTCTTCCAAATTCAGGTAAGTTTTTCTTTATTCTTCTCCTTCAAATTGATTATACACATCTCTGTTTCTCTGAATTATATATAGACAATTGAAATTTCATTTTTTAAGTATATTCGGGTATTAGGTTTTATTTTCTCCTCCTAATTTCATAATTTTTGTTTTAGTTTCATTTAACCTAGCATGATTTTGACTCGACACAATTAATTAAACTATAATTTTTCATTTTTTTAACATTTGTTTATCTACAGTTTAGATTTTTAGTGTTTTAGTGATTTTGATTTCATTTACATTATTTTTGCATCCAAATAATCTTAATGTTAATGGTTTATATTTATATAATCGTATGACATTATGTATAAATCTATACTTTAATATATATAATGATTTATGTTAAATCAAACTTTTATTTAATGTTAATCTTAAATGTCTATAACAATATATATAACCTTTTATACATTTATATAATCGTATGATATTATGTATAAATGTCTATACTTTAATATATATAAACGTATTACATTATAAATATACATTGATATATTTATATAAACATATAATGTTATATATAATATTTATAGATATTCATTAATGTTTATAAATATCTATACAAAATTTACATTAAACTACCAATTTATATATTTTTTATATAAAAATTATGTAATATTAAATGATTATACAATTTTGTAAATATTTATATTAGATATTAGTTTTTATATAATTATAGAATATTTATAATGTTTATATAAATGTGATATATATACTATATATTTTTTATAAAAGTGTTACATATAAATATAATAATATTTAAGTAACATTTATAATAATAAGTTATTCACAAATATTATATAGATACACGTGTTTAATTATATAAGCATATGCCATTTTATATAAAAGTATTTATAACTATATTTTTAATAATGTAAACTATTTTTATAACTATATTTATAACTTTACATAACTAATTTGTAACTATATAATAATGTATAACTATAATTATAATTCTATATAATTATATTTCTAAAAAAATATACTATATGTATACTAATATATAACTATATATAATTATATTTTACTAAATGTATACCCATATAATTGTTAATTATTATTATATCTTTAACCACATACATATTTATAACTATATGTGTATAACTATATATAAATATTTGTATAAATATGCAACACTCTATATAATTTAATATAACTATATTCGTAACTATATATACAAATATGTATTCATATAATTATATTAAAATATTTGTTTATAACATTGTATATATTTATGTATAACTACTTATCACTACTTGTATAAATATATCTATATATAACTATTTTTTAAATTTTATATAACTAATTATAACTATATATATTATATGAATAATAATATATAACTATAAATAATTGTATCTTACTATATGTATAACTATAAAAGCTTTATACATAAAAATATTAAAATATATACTTTACAACTTATATTTAATATATATTTGTATATATTAGTATATAAAAAAGTATTTTACTATATCTATACATATACATAACTATATGTATAAATATATAAAATTAAATGAACAAATATATAAAACTAATGTATAAATATATGTGTAGCTATATGTATAGCAACATGTAACTATATTTATAATACATGTATAACAACATTCAATATTATGTTAAACTACATGTGTATAACTATATATAAATATTTATATAACTAAATAAATATCTATATAATTATATATAACTATATTTGTAACTATATACACATATATGTATTAATATAATTAAAGTAAAATATTTTTTTATAATGTTGTTTATTTTTATGTATAACTACTTATAACTACTTGTATGAATATATCTATATATAACTAATTAACTATACATTTAATTATATATAACTATTTATAACTATTTATATTATATGAATAATAAATATAACTATAAATAATTGTATCTTACTATATGTATAACTATAAAAGCTTTATACATAAAAATATTAAAATATATACTTTACAACTTATATTTAATATATATTTGTATATATTAGTATATAAAAAAGTATTTTACTATATCTATACATATACATAACTCTATCTATAAATATATAAAATTAAATGAACACATATATAAAACTAATGTATAAATATATGTTTAACTATATGTGTAGCTATATGTATAGCAACATGTAACTATATTTATAATTACATGTATAACAACATTCAATATTATGTTAAACTACATGTGTATAACTATATATAAATAATAATATAACTAAATAAATATCTATATAATTATATATAACTATATTTATAACTATATATATATATGTATTAATATAATTAAAGTAAAATATTTTTTTATAACATTGTTTATTTTTATGTATAACTACTTATAACTACTTGTATGAATATATCTATATATAACTAATTAATTATACATTTAATTATATATAGCTATTTATAATTATTTATATTATATGAATAATAAATATAACTATATATAATTGTATCTTATTATATGTATAACTATAAAAGCTTTATACATAATAATATTTAAATATATACTTTACAACTTATATTTAATATATATTTGTATATATTAGTATATAAAAAAAAGTATTTTACTATATTTATACCTATACATAACTATATGATATATAAAATTAAATCAACAAATATATAAACCTACATATATAAATATATGTGTAACTATATGTGTAACTACATGTATACCCACATGTAACTATATTTATAACTACATGTATAACAACATACAACATTATGTTAAACTATATGTGCATAACTATATATAAATATTTGGATAACTAAATAAAAGTCTATAAAATAATATATAACTATATTTGTAACTATATATATATGTGTGTGTGTGTGTGTGTGTGTGTGTGTGTGTGTGTGTGTGTGTGTTAATATAATTAAAGCAAAATATTTTTTAATAACGTTGTTTATATTTATGTATAACAACTTATAACTAATTGTATGAATATGTCTATATATAACTATATGTTTAATTATATATAAATATTTATAACTATATATATTATATGTAAAATAATATATAACTATAAATAATTGTATCTTACTATGTGTATAACTTTAAAATTTTTATGCATAATTATATTTAAATATTTAATTATAGCTTATATTTAATATATACTTGTATATAGTAGTATATAAAAAAGTATTTTACTATATCTATACCTATACATTACTATATGTATAAATATATAAAATTAAATGAATAAATATATAAACCTATATGTATAAATATAGGTTTAACTAAATGTGTAACTATATGTATAACCACATGTAACTATATTTATAATTACCTTTATAACAACATACCACATTATTTTAAACTATATGTGTATGACTATATATAATTATTTGTATATCTAAATAAATATTTATATAATTATATATAACCATAATTAGAGACAATCGCATTTGTTAAATAGAATGGTTTTTTTAACTAGTTATGAAAGATGATCGTGATTGGATGTAAAAGAATATAATAGTGAATGAAATGTTTTGTAATGAATGAGGGAATAAGGTTGATGAATTTGTTGAGTTTTCTCTGAGACATCTTGAGTGTGTGAATGATGGTACAGATATTTGGTGTCCTTGCACTTTAGTTAAAGATCAGAATAAAAAGTTTTTGAATGTTGAGACTGTAAAGATACATTTGTATAGAAATGGTTTTGTGGTGGATTACAATGTTTGGATATACTATGGTGAGAAGCAAGTCCACCAGGGGTGTTCATGTTCAACACGGGTGTCAGTAATAATTTTTGTTTTAATTGTTAATCATTTTTGTTTATTTCATTGCATTATGTATTTTTTACAAATATGGCATGTGGATGAGGTAGAGGCAGCATGCTGCAAGGTCATACGAGTTATGGTATAGGCAGCATGGCCTCAGGTATGCCCGAAACTGGTAGAGGGTCATGGGTAGATGAGACGTCACAGTAGATAGAGAAGATTGTGAATCTACCACAGCATCGGCATCAGGTGACTGATCCACATAATGGTCCTGAGATTTTGATGAATGTTCAAGAGACATGGGAGGGATATGATGGAGATGTTTAGAGTCTTCTCCAGAGCACCATATAGATGAGAGTCTCCCTATTGCTCAATTTGATGCGACAATTGATAATCCGTAAGATATAAAACTTAACAAATAATTTATCAATTTATTATTTTATTTCTTACTTGCTAATAATTTTTTGGTTATAAGATGAAGTTAGAGTCGTCTGGTTCTATTTCTAGGGTTCTGAAAATAATTTGTAGGAAGTTCTTTAAACCTAATATTCATTATTGAAAGTCACTCACAGATAGAGACCAATTGATGATTTGGAGAGAATTTAAGGTAAATATTACAACCTAAAAATTTTTACATCTTTTATTTATTCTTTTGTTCATTGATTAAAAATTGTTTATTTATAATTGCAGACAATTTATAGGTAGACACAGCCAAAGGAGGAGGTCAAAAGTATGTTCTACAAACATGCTGCCAGTTGGTATAAAGATAGTGTGTACGATATCAAAGATAAATTATTAAAGAAGAAAGAAAAAGATTCAAGTGTCTCGGACCATATTTTCAAGGAGTGGCGGAGCAGATGGGAAGATACAGATTATAGGAAGAGGTATTATAAATAAAGCGGCAATTGTTGCTTAGAGCTAATTGGGGTGGGTAGTGTTTTGTCTACACACACTTGTGGATCTCGCTCTATGCGTGAGCATGAATGAGCATTGGTATTATATCAAATTTATACTTTTTATGGTTATTTCTTTGTGAAACGTGTTCAATTATGCCTAAATTTCATTTCTCATAAAAAAATCTTTTTCAATAGAAATAACGTTTGTTTTGTGTGTAATTATTCAGATACATGCACACGAAGGCTCATGATGATCAGACTTTCATTAATTAGATATCTCGTGCAACTAATGTAAGTTTTATTAAAAAAATAACTTTTTTTTTGTTTGAATATAAATTGAAATACTTTTCGTACATTTTTATTAGGTGAGATATGAGGAAATATTAGCTTCCACGACTCAAGCGTATTCTCAATCTATTTAAGGTTCATGTGATGGTGCAATTAGTAGTTCTCATTCATGAGCCCCACCAATTGATATGAATTAGATTTGGTATGTGGCTGTTGATGGAAATGAGAAGATGCTCGTCTTTGGCATCAGTTTGTCGACATCATTATTATACTCACATAGACGACCATACTATGAAGCTGAATTTTTAGGACCAGTTTCAAATTTGTTTTTGAAGATGGAGGAATTTTAGGATGGGATGCGTAATGAGATAAAGTATTAGTTGGCCGGTACCGAGCGACGCATGGTCGACCATGAGAATGATAGGGATGAGTTGCATATGCTTTTTGACTGTCTTACAAAGAAGTTTCAAGAAGGAGGACTATAGTTCAACCATGATGATCTACCATGGATTGTTCGGCATAAAACTCTAGCTATAGCATCTACTCCATCACCTATAGCAACACCAGCATCAACTACATCAGGACTAGCAGTAGCAGACAGCTCTAGCCTAGTACCCGACATCTCATTGTGTGGACCAGAAATGTCGCAACATAATGATTATGAAACTAGGTTGGATAATTGAGTTTATTACACACATTTTTTTTCAATGCCTTAAAATGTTGATTATGTATTTCATTTTTTTATTATCTCTTGATGTATTTAATATATATATACATTATATATAGTTATTTACTAGAGTTAATTAGATTTTTTTTGTTGTGTTATTTGCATATGTTTCTGTAGCAACTGCATTAAACTGGATGTTTTTTATGATTTTATTTTTTGTGTTTTATGTTCTAGTTTCTATAGAAACTACGGCAAAACTACAAAAAAAAGTTCCGGTCGGTAATTACCGACTGAATTGTGACCAAACTGACAGAAATTTTTTTATATCAATGGTCAATAAAAGGTCACCAAATGGTCGGAAATACTTTTGGAGATTAATTACCGACCAATTATTTTAAAAAATTTTGGTCAGTTTTTGGACGCAATTTTTTCAATAATTACCGACCTTTTGGAGACCTTTTACTGACCAAATCCTTTTGGTCAAAAAATGGATGGAATTTAGTCGATATTTATTGGTCGGTGAATGATCGAAAAATGGTCGTTAATTATCGACCATTTGGTGACCATATTCCGACCTAATTATTTTGGTCGGAAAATTATCAGAAATAATCAGTAATTGTTTGTCGGTAGAGGGTCACTAAATGGTCGATAATTTACTGACGATTGATTTTTCGTCTATAAAAAAATTATCGACGAACAAAATTGTGACAAGAATATTTTGGTCGATAAATGGTCAATATTTGGGTTACCGAACAAAAAACACTGAATTACTGACCAAATAATTGATCAGTAATTTGGTTTATTTTAGTAGTGGAATCATAAATAGATAGACTAATAAATTGACATATAGATAGACATATAGATAGAAAAATATATAAATAGATTGAAAAATAGATAGACAGATAGATAGACAAATAGATATATACATATATAGAAATATAGTTAGATAGATATATACACAGATAGATAGACATATTGATAGATAGATCATTAGGTATATAGTTATATATTTAGATAGATAGATATATAGATATACAGATAGATAGTAAGAAAGAATGAAAAAATAGAAATAAAGATAGATAGATAGATAGATAGATAGACAGATAGATAGATAGTATATCGAGAGATAGTTACATTGATAGATAGGTAGACATAAAAATATTATATATATATATATATATATATATATATATATATATATATAATTATACATATATACATTAATAGATAGATATATAGAGATAGATAGATTGATAAATAGATAGACATATGGATACAAATATATAGATATATATATATATAATTAGATATATAGTTAGATAGATATATAAATAGATAGATAGACATATTGATAGACATATCAAATGGTAGATATTTAGATATATAGATAGATAAATATATAGATATACAGATATATAGTAAGAAATAAAAGATAGATAGATGATAGATAAATAGGTAAGTAGATAGATAGACAGATATATAGATAGATAGTTAGACTGATAGATATATAGAAATATATATATATATATATACACACACACACACACATCAAAATATAGATATATAAAAAGATAGATAAATAGAAAAATGGAAATATGATTGATAAATAGATATATAGATAGAAAGATAGTCAGATAGATAGATAGGTAAATAGATAGATACACGAATAGATAGAGAGATAGATAGACATATATATATCGACATATAGATAGAAATAAAGAAATAAATAAAGATAGATAGATAAACACATAGATAGATAGAAAGATTGCTAGATAGATAGTGATATAGTAGATAGATAGACAGATAGACAAATAGACAAATAGACAGATAGACAGATAGACAAATAAATAGACATATAGATGGACACATAGATAGATAGATAGATAGATAGACTAAAATATAGACAAATAGACATATAGATAGATATATAGATAGATACATATATAGATAGATAGAAAAGAAAATATATATAGATATATAGAAATATATATATATTTATTTATTTATTTATTTATTTATAGACAGAGATATAGTCAAATAGATACACAGACAGATAGATACACAGATTGATAGATATATCAATAGAAAGATTTATTTATAGGTTGAAAAATAGATTGAAAGATAGATTGATATATGTAAAAAAAAGATTGATATATAGCATGATATACAAATTAGTAGATAGATAGATAGATATATATATTAATAGATAGATAGAAAGATAGAAAGATAAAAAGATAGAGATATAGATAGTCAGATTATTCAAAAGATAGATTGAAAGATTATTAGATAGATAGATAGATAGACAAAAAGATAGATAGAAAGATAGATAGATAGTTAGATAGATAGATAGAAAAATATATAGATAGATAGAAAGATAGGAAGAATGAAACAAAGATTGATAGACATATTGATATATAGATTGATAGACAAATTTATAGACAGATTTTTAGAGAGATTAATATATAGATGAAAGAGAGATTGAAATAAAGATAGATAGATAGATAGATTGACAGATAAATAGCTAGATAGTTTGATTGATTGTTAGATAGACAAATAGATATATAGATAGATAGCCATATAGATAGATAGATAAATATATAGTTAGATAGATAAATAGATAAATACACAGATATATAGAGAGATAGATATACAAATTTATAGATAGAATGATAATTAGATTAATAGAAAGATTGATAGGCAGATTGTTAGATAGAATGATATAGAGAGTGATAGAGAGATTGATAGATAGATTGATAGATAGATTGATAGTTAGAATGATAAACAAAATGATAGAAGGATTGATAGAAAATTTGATAGAAAGATAGATTGATAGATAGATAGATTGATTGATTGATAGATAGATATATTGATAGATATATTGATACACTGATTGATAGAAAGATTGATAGGCAAATAAATATACAAATAGATAGACAGATAGATAGACAAATAAATATTCAGATAGATAGATAGATAAAAAAATAAATAGATAGACAGATAGAGAAACAAATACATAGATAAAGACACATTTCGATAGAAAGAAAGATAAGTTAACAAATAGATAGATAGACAAAAAGACAGATAGACAGACAGATAGATAGATAGATAAACTTAAAGAAAGAGAGTTAGATTAATAAATTGATAAATAGAGAAATAGATAAATAAATTGAAATATATATAGACAGATAGATGGACATATAGATTGATAAAATGATAGATAAAAAAATAGACAGATAGATAGACAGATTGATAAATAGATTGATAGACAGATTGATAAACTAGTAGAAAGATAGATTGATAAATAGATAGATAGACACAAAGAATGAGGGATAGATCAACAAATTATTAAAATTATAGATTGACAGATAGATAGATAGAAAGTTAGATAGATAGATAGACAAATAGATAGACATATAGATAAATAGATAAACAGATATATTTATAGATTGATAAATATATAGATAGATTGATTGATAGACAGATAAATAGAGAGATAGATAGATGATTACATAGACAAATTATTAAACATATAGATCGATAGATAGATAGACATAAAGATAGATGATAGATAGATAGATAAATAGATAGATTAATAAACAAATATAAATATATATATATATATATATATATAGAAAGATTGATAGAATATTAGATTGCTAAATAAATAGAAAGATAGATATGTATATAGTTAGGTAGATAGATAGATAGAAAGACAGATAAATAGATAGATAGATAGATCGATAAGTTATTAGATAGATATATAGACATAAAGATACACATATAGATAGATAGACAGAGAGATAGACAAATAGAGAGATAGATTTATAAACAGATAGATAGATAAATAAATAAATACATATGTATATATATATATAGATAAATAGATAGATATACATAAAGATATCTAGATTATTAGAATGTAAGATAGACAGATAGATAGACATATAGATTGAGAGATAGATAGGTAGTCAGATTGACAAAAGAAAGAAATAAAGAAAGAAATATAGATATATAGACAGATAGATAGATAGGTAGATAAATAGTCAAATATATAGAGAGATAGATAGCCATATAGATACATAGATAAATTAATAGATTGATAGTAAGATAGATTGACAATATATATATACACACACACACACACACACACACACACCAATTGATAGAAAGATAGATAAAGAAATAGATAGATATATAGATATACAGATAGGTAGATATGTAGATATACAAATAGATAGATACATAGATAAATAGATTGATAGACACATACATAGACAGATAGATATATAGAAAGAAAGATAGATAGATAGACATATAGATTGATAGATAGATAGACATATAGATATAAATATAAAAAGACACATAGATATATAGATAGATAGATATACAGATAGATAATCAGATAAATTGACACCAAGATAGAAAGATAGACAGAAAGATATATAGAAAAATAAATAAAAATATAGATATACAAATAGATAGACAAATAGTAGACAGATAGATATACACATATATAGATAGATAAATAGACAAAGATATTAAAATATAGATAGACAGATAGATTGATTGATAGATAGACATAGAGATATATAGAAAGTTAGATAGATATAACAAAAGATAGATAGATGTATAGAAAGATAAATAGACAGATAGATTGATAGTTAGATAAAAAGAAAGAAAGATAGATATAATGTTAAAAAAAATAGATAGATAGAAAGATATACTAAAAGATAAATAGACATATAGACAGATAGATAGAAATATAAACATTTAGATAGATAGATAGATAGATAAACAAATAAATATGCATCTAGATAGATAAACAAATAAATGGGCATAAAGGTAGCTTATTGATAGACAAATAGATAAAAAGTTAGTTTGATAGATAGATAGATAGATAAATATATAGATAGATAGTTAGATAGAAAGATACTTATATAGATAGAAAGATCGACAAAGAAATTGATTTATTGATTGATTGATAGATATACAGATAGACATACAAATAGACAGATAGACAAATAGATAGGTAAACACATAGATACATAATAAAATAGACACATAGATAGATAGATTCCTAGATAAACATATAGACAGATAGATAAAGAGATCGAAATACAATTTGATACATATTTTGATAGAGTAAAAGATAGAAAGATAGATAAACATATAGATAGATAGATAGATAAATAGATACATAGATAGATAAATAGATAGATAAACATATATATATATATATTAATTAATAAATAGTTTGATATACAATATGATAGATAAATTGATTTATAAATTATAAGATAGTTTAATAGATAGATAGATAGATAGATAGAATGATAGATAGATAGATAGAATGATACAAAAATAGATAGATATAGAGATAGATAGATATATAAATTAATAGATATATAGATAGATAAATAGACAGATAGATACAAGAGAAATAAAGAAAGATTTATAGATAGATAGATACGTAGAAAGAAAGATAGATAGAATGATAGAAATATATATATATTAATAGATATATAGATAGATAAATAGACAGATAGATACAAAAGAAATAAAGAAAGATATATATATATATATATATATATATATATATATATATATATATATATATATATATATATATATAGGTAGAAAGAAAGAAAGATAGATACAAAAATAGATAAATAATATCATAGACAGATAAATGGATAGACAAACAGACAAAAAGATTGATAGATAGAAAGACAAACAAATAGATAAATAGAAAATAGATAGATAGATTAATTGATAAATAGAAAGACAGATTGATACATAAATTAATAGACTAATTGATAAAAGATAGATATATAGATAGATAGATAGATAAACATAATTAGTGATACATAGATAGACAAATAGGTAGATAGGTCGATAGATAGATCGATAGATTATTATATAGATCAATATAGAAATAGAAAGATAGAAATACAAATAGATAGACAGACAAATCGATATATATATATATACACACATACATAAATATATTTTTAGATAAATAGATTGAAAAATTGACAAATAGATATATAGATAGATAGATAGATAGTGAGATAGATAAACAAATAGATAGATAGACAGATATATAGATAGATATATAGAATGATAAATAGATGGATATTGATACAAATAGACAGATTGAAAGATAGTAAGATAGAAAAATAGATAGACATAAAGATATAAAAATAGATAGATAGATATTTAGATGCATAGATAGATAGATAGGCAGATTAGTTATTTAGATAGATAGATAGACTGATAGACATATTGTTAGATAGAACTATATATAGATATATAAAAAGATAGAGAGACAGACAGACAGCTAGATAGGTATACAAATAGATAGATAGATAGATAAATAGGAAGATAGATAGTCAAATGAATAGATAGAAATATAGACAGACAGAGAGATAGATACACAGATAGATAGACAATTAAATAGACATATATATAGATAGGCAGACAAACAGATATATAGATAAATATACATATTGATAGATACATATATATACTATTAGATATACAGATAGAAAGATAGATAGGCAAATTAATAGACAAATAAATAGATAGATAGATTGTTAGACAAGCAGGCAGATAGATATATAGTTAGACAGATTAATTGATAGATTGATTCATAGATTGATAGATAGATACAAAAATAGATAGAAAAACAAATAGATAGATAGATTTTCATATAGTCAAATAGATAATTAGACAAATAGATAGATAGATAGATTAATTAATACACATATAAAGAGACAGATAGATAGACATATTGATATATAGAATGATAGACATATAGTTAGATAGACAAGTAGATAGATAGATAGATATTATATATATATATATAGTAAAAAAGATAGGCAGATAAATAAACAGATAAATAGATAAAAAGATAGATAGATAAATAGAAAGATAGATAGATAAAAAGATAGATAGATACACAAATAGTTAAACTAATAGATTGACATACATATATATAAATATATATATATCAAAAGTTCAAAAGATAGATTGATAGATTAACAGATATATAGATAGGTATACAGATAAATAGATAGATAAATAGACAGATAAATAGATAGATAAATAGACAAATAAATAGATAGAAAAATATATAGATAGAGAGATACATAGAAATATAAACATATAGATAGATGTTTAGATAGATGTATAGATAGATAGAAAGATAGATAGACATATAGATAGACAAATATATAGACAGATAGATAGACTCATAGATAAACTATTGGATATACAAACATATAGATAGATAGATTGATTGATTGACACATAGATAGACAGATATAATGACAGATTGATAGATAGATAGATTCATTGATTGATTGACAAATTGAAAGAAAGATTGATAAACATATTGATTAACAAATACAAATACAAATTGATAGATATGTAGATAAATTTATAGACATATAGATAGACAAGCAAATAGATAGATAAATAGATAGATCGATCGATATATAGATAGATATACATATAGATATAGATAGATATATATATTATTAGATAGATATATATATATATATATATATATATATATATATATATATATATATATATATATATATATATATAGAATGATATACTAATTGATAAATTAATTGAAAGAAAGATTGATAGACAAATTGATATGTATTTTGATTGATAGATTGATTAAAGATACAAAGATAGATAGGTAGACACATTCATTGACATATTGATTAATAGATTGATAGATAGAATTAATGATAGTAGTAAAGATAGAATTATAAATATTTCTTATAAACGAATTGATAGACAGATTAATAGATATATTTAATAAACAAATTAATAGATAGAATGATAGATAGATTGATAGAAAGAATGATATTTACTTTTATAGATAGATTGATAGATAAATAAATATATATATTGATAGAAAGATAGATAGACAAATAAATAGTTAGATAGATAAATAGAAAGAAAGATAGATTGATCGATAGATAAATAGATAGATAAATAGATAAATAGTCAGAAAGAAAGAAAGAAAGATAGATAGATAGATAAATAGATAGACGGACATATAGATAGTCAAATTGATAGATAGTTAGATAATAAATAAATAGATAGATATACATATAGATAGACAGATAGATAGAAAGATAGAAAGATAGATATATATGTGTGTATATATATATATATATATATATAGACAAGTAGAGAGATGGATGGATAGAAGGATAGTTAGATTTATAGATAGAATGATATATGGTTTGATAGAAATATTAATAGAGAGATTGATTTAGAGATTGATTTAGAGATAGATTGTAGATTGAGAGATAGATAGATAAACAAATAGTTTGACAAATAGATAGACATATATATATATATATATAGAAATATAGAAAGATAGAATGATAGAAAATATATACATAAATATTTAGATTTATAGACAATATTATAGATAGATTGATAGATAGATTTATAAATAGATTATATATAGTTAAATAGATAGATAGATTGATAGCTTTTAATCTATCAATCAATCTAGATTGAGAGACAAATCTTTTAGAAATATAGATTGGCAGATAGATAACCATATTAATAGATAGACAGAAAGACATAAAGATACATAAATAGATCAACATATACATAGATAGATAGTGAGATAGATAGATAGATAGATAGAGAAATAGATATATGACTAAATAAATAGATATATATATGTAGATAGATAGATAGATAGAAAATAGATACATAGATAGATATACAGATATATAGAAATATTGATAGATAGATAGACTGATAGATAGATTGATTGATAGGCAGATAGATAGCCAAATAAATAGATAGAAAGATAGATAATTAGATAGATAGATAGATAGGCAAAAAGAAATATAGAAAGATTGATAGAAAGAAAGTCAATTAAATAAATAAATAGATAGATATATACAAAGTTAATTTGATAGATAAGTAGATACTCTGATAGATAGATAGATAGGCCGATATATATAAATAGGCAAATAGATAGATAGACAAATAGATGTTTAGATATATAGATTGACAATAAACGGATACATAGACATATAGATATAAAGATAGATAGACAGATAGATAGAAAGATAGATAGTTGAAAGATAGATATATAGATAGACAGATAGACAAACAGATAGATAGATAGATAGATAAATAGATGATAGATAGATAGATATACAAATAGATAGAAAAAGAGATAGTCAAATAGATAGACACACAGATAGACTTTTTTATATAGATATATAGTCATAAATATATAAAGTTTGCTAGAAAGATAGATAGACATATTGAAAGATAGCTAGATATAAAGATAGATAGATAGATAGACAGATAAATACATACATATATATATATATATAGACAAAAAGATAGCCTAATAAATATAAAAATATAAAAACAGATAGACAGACAGACATATATACAGACAAACAAACAAATAGATAGATATATAGACATACAGATATATAGATAGACATGCATATAGACTGACAGAAATAAAGACGAATAGATAGATAGATAAATATATAGACAGATTGATTGATAGATTGATAGATATAAAAATAGATCAATTGACTAATTGATATACAGATTGAAAGAAATATTGATTATTAGAAAGATAAAATTATTCATAAATTGATAGATAGACAGATTGATATATAGGTTAATAGATTGATTGATAGATAGATAGATAGATAGATAAATAGATAGATAGACAAATATATCAACATATTATTAGAAGATTAGATAGACAAATAGATATAAAGATAGCTAATCAAATATATAGATAAAAAATAGATATATAGATAGTCATATATATAGATAGATATAAAGAGTGATATATAGATAGATAGTTAGATAAACAAATAGATAGATAAATAGATAGAAATAAAAATAGATAGAAAGATAGATAGATAGATTTGAAAGAAAGATATGTAGATGGATAGATAGATAGACATATAGATAGAAGATTGATTGATTGATAAATAGAAAGATAGAAAGATTGATGGAAATATATATAGACAAATAGATAGATATATTAATGGATAGAATTATAGAGAGATAGCTTGACAGATAGATAGACAGAGAGATAGACAGATATATAAGTATAAAGATATACCTATAAATAGATTGATATATATATATATATAGACAACAAGATAGATATATAGATTGATATATAGATCGATATATAGATAGATAGAGAGATAGATAGATAGCTAGACAGATAGATATACAGATAGATTGATAAATGGATATTTAATTAGATAGATATATAAATTGGTAGACAAATAGATAGACAGATAGATAGACAGACAAATAGACAGACAGATAGACAGATAGAGAAACAAATAAATATATAAATAGTTAGACAGATATATAAATAGATAGATAGATAAATAGATATATAGATAACTAGATATATAGATAGATATACATATAAAAAATTTGATAGATAAATAGATAGAATATTAGATAGATTGATAGATTAAAAGATAAATAGATAGATAAATTGATAGCGAATTTTATAGAAAAATTGATAGATACATTGATAGATTGATTAATAAATAAATGGATTGATTTATTGATAGCCAAAATGATAGATAGATCAATTTTTTATTTTTAGATAGATAGATAAATGATAGATAGAGAAGAAGGAAGAATGATAGATAGATAAATAGATTGATATATTATTTGCTAGATAGATAGACCTAAAGATAGATAGATATATATAAATTTAGATAGTCATATATATAGATAGAAAGAAAAATAGATATATATGCAGATAGAAGATAGATAAAGAGACAAATTGATAGAAAAAAAAATAGACAGATAGATTGATCAAAAGATAGACAGATAGATAGAAATATAGATAGAAATATAGATAAATATATATATATATATATATATATATATATATATATATATATATATAGATAGACATATAGATAGATATATAGACAGATAGATAGACAGATAGATAGATAAATAGATAGATAGATAAATAGATAGGCATATTAATAGACAGAGAGATATACATTTAGATTGAAAGATATATACACAGATAGATATACAGATAGATATACAGATAGATATACATATAAATAGAAAGATAGATACATACATAGATAAACATATAGATAGACAGATAGATTTAAAGATAGACAAGTAGATAGACAGAAAGACAAACATAAAGATAGATAGATAGATAGTTAGTTAGATAGATAGATAAATAGTTAGTTAGTTAGTTAGATAGATAGATAATTAGATTGACAAACAGTTAGACAACTAGATAGAAAGGCATAAAGATAGACAAATAGACTGATAGATAGATGAATAGATAGATAAATAGAAAGATAGATAGACTGATAGAAAGAAAGACAAATAGATAGTTAGATAGATAGTCTGATAAATAGATAGATAAATAAATAAATAGATAGAAATATAGACAGAAGGATAAAAAGATAGATAGACAGATAGATAGATATATAGATAGATAAATATAGATTGATAGCGAGATAGATAGATAGACAGTTAGATAAATAAATAAATAGATAGACAAATAGATATATTGATAAATAGATAGATAGATTAATAGAAAATTAGATAGATAAATAGTTTGATAGATTGAAAGATAGCTAGAAAGATTGCTAGAAAGATAGATAGGTAGATTGATAGGCAAATATATATACACATAGAAAGAAAGAATGAAAGATAGATAGATAAATAAATAGATAGACAGATAGATATATAGATTGATTGATAGATTGATAAACATTTTTATAGATAGATTTATAGACCGAAAGATTGACAAACAGATAGATAGATATATCAATAGTTTATTAGATAAAAAAATAAACAGATATATATTATATAGATAGATAGAGAGTTAGATAGATATATTGATATACAAATAGTTAGATAGATATATATATATATATATAATGAAATTTGATTGACAGATTTAAAAATTGATTTATAAATAGATTGATTGACATATCTATATATAGATTCATAGACTATTAGATAAATTGATTGATAGATAGATTAATATATAGATAGATAGACTTAATGATAGATTGATATATAGACAAATAGATATATAGATAGACAGATAAAAATTAGTATAGATTATTAGTCAAATATATAGATAGTTCGATAGATAGATATACAAAATGATAGTCTAATAAATAGACAAAATAGATAGATATATAGATAGATAGATAGATAGATATACATATAGATAGACACACACACACACACACACATATAGATAGATAGAGAGACAGATTGATAAATAAATAGATAGATAGACAAACACACATATATACAGATAGCTACTTAGATAGATTGACAGATACATAGATACAAAGACAAAATGATAGATTTAAAGGTAAACAGATCAATTGATAGATAATTATATAGAAAAATAGAAAGATTGATAGATAGAAATATAGAAAGTTAGATAGATTGATATAAAGATAGATAGATAGTTAGATAGATAGATAGATAGCTAGATAGATAGATAGATAGATACACTATAAAAAATGTCAATTTTGCTAGGAAAATTTATCTATAGATCATTCTCTAGCTAAATTGTGAGGTATTAGCTAGAGAATAGTAAGGGATTTCTGATTTTGTATTGAAATAAATTTAGCGATGGATTAGCGATGGAAATTCACTTTTGAAAATATTCCCTCACTATTTTATTCATAACTTTCTGTGCAACAAAAGCCATAAATTTAGCAATAGATTTACTGACATAATTTTCATATCTAATTAGATCCATAAATAATCTGTCGCTATTTTTTTTGTAAATTTACGTGAAATGAAAAGCCACAAATATAGCTACGGATTTAGCAAGGAAATATCACTAGCTATTTACATCTGGAATATAGCTATGGATTTAGAGACAGAATTTCTCTAGCTAATTAGTTCAAGACAAAATACATTCTTAAATAATTATCTGAATTTATTTTTTAATAATTTTATAAAAAATTCGAAGAAATTATTCATTAAATTTGTACTTTCTCAAAATATATGCATTTAGCTAGGGATTTTTCTCCTACTATTTGGGCTAGTGATAATTTCCATTGCTAATTTATTATACTTTAATATTTTTTAAAATTATTTATTTTAATATTTTATTTAATTTTTTATATTAAAGGTATTTCATGGTCTATAGATGAGTTATCCTTGAAACACACAATCTCTTCATATAATTATAAAAATATGATATTATAAATAAAAAATTTTATAAATATATATATACAAATAAAAATGTATAGTAGATAAGTCAAATTATTATTTTTTTGATTATAAATTAATTAAATATTATAAAAAATATTTTTCAGAAATTTTTATTTATGATATTTAAATATTTGTATAAAAAATATAATATAATTTATTATTTATATTTAAATATTTTGAAAATATTTTAATTAATAAATTTACATAAATAAAAATTACTATTGATAAAAAGCTAAAATAAACAATTATTTGATTAAATAAAAAATTTTTAAAATTAGATGAATTAATGAATAAACAAGTAAATATTAAAAGTATTCCTATATTTATAAAATATTTTAATGATTATATAAATCTTTTAAAAAAATAATGACTAAAATATTTAAAAATTTTTAATAATAATAAAAAATTCAAATTTAAAAAAAATCAAATTTTTTATCAAATTAAAAAGAAAATAAATTGAATTTTAAAATTAATACACAGATGTTTTAATAACATCAAACAAATTTTGATTATTTAAAAAATAAATATATAATTGTGGTTATTAAATGAATACTTCAAAGATTCAAATTTATAATGACTAAAAGATTCAAAATTTATGCATTTATAATTATTTCATATTATATTAATACAAAATAAATTAAATTCTTAAAAACTTATAACCTTAATATATATATATATATATATATATATATATATATATATAAGAAATACTTTATTATTATATTATATTATATTATTTATTTATGAAATAATATCATTTATGGTTAAATAAAAATCTATTTCATATTTTTTATTTAAATTATTTATTTTTTATAATTTTAGTTTACTCTTATATTTTTGTATCTTTATTTTCTATATATTTGCTTCAAATGTTTGTTTTTATAGTTTCCGTGAAAAAATAATGCTAAGGCATTAAGCACTAAAAATTTTTTCTATCTTTCAATGATGACGAGAGGAGAAGCAAAACAGGACTACGAGAGCAACTTACAACAAATATTCTAACAAACATTGTATTTAATTTTTTCTAATAAACATTTTTTTTCTAATATTTATATAAATATTATATCAGAAAACCCTATATATGTTTTAAAATTAAATTATAAAAATTTAAAATTTATTAATAAAATTTAATAAAATAAAATTGATGAAAGTTATTTTAAAAATAATCTTATATTAGTATTTTTTAGTAAATAGAAAATAACAAATTTCAAAAATCTGGGTTTGGGTCGGGCGCTATAATTACAAAAATTTCCAAATATTATCATATTTTTGATTAATTGCATAAAATATCAGAATAATATTACAATATTTTTAAGTTAATGTTTTTTTTAAATTAATGATGCTGATTACTATCATTTGTTTCAATTTTTTAAAGTAGCTTCATGATTATAACCAAAAAAAATTCAAAATGTTCAATTAAAAATTAAATATTTAATAATTTTATCAATATATTTATTATTGACAAACATAAATATAATTTAATGAATAAACATATAAATTAAAATTTATTGACAAACATAAATAAAATGATTAAATGTATTTGTTGGAGGAGAGATTAAAACTCATGATTTTGTGACTATCAATATTTAGTGAGGGAAGGTTCAATTGACTCGGGGAGGCGAGAAGAAGAGGATGAGCACATCTCAGAATTGTGCTGCCATAAGCTGTGGCAATAGCCGATCAGAAGTTTTACGAGGACATCACAGGTCATGTTCATACGGGTGTAGTTTGCTTTTTACAGAATATTTGGGTTTTATTTTTTTTATATTTTTCCACCAATTTTCTTTTTCTTTTCTTCTATTTTCATATCTTTATATGATTTTGACTCTACACCATTAATAAAACAATAAATGGTTAGAGTAAACTTTGTTTTTTTTACCGTTTAATTTTTTAGAGTTTTATTGATTTCAAATACTAAATGTTTGCATATTGTTTTCTACTTCTGTATCTTAAGAAAAATAATTATGCTTAATGTTTTCTACTTCTGTAACTTGGGAAAAAACAAATCCTAATTTTTATGGGTTCTATTTTTGTTGTCTCTGAATATGAATACAATATAGAAAGATACCCAATTAAACAATGGTAATTGATAAGTTATTAGACTTTTTTCATAAGTTACTTGTGCCATAGAAGTATGAGAAACAATCAAAGGTGTAAATATCATTAGTAGAGCCAGAATATTGGTCCAAGTTTGCATTTACGTGTGAACTCACTTGGTTGAGAAACTTGTTGAAGGATTGACGTGTTTCTCATTTGGAAGTAGCAAATTTATTTTGTGACGGTCACATAACCTTGCACATTGCTACCAACTTTGTTTTCCATGAGCATAAGAAATATATTGAATTAGATTGTCACATAATCAATTAGAAAATCCAAATTGGAAAAGTCAAAACATCTTATATGTAACCATGAAAGCAAATCACAAATTTATTAACTAGGAAATTATAAGCACTAGTGATTCACATGCACCATAGCATGCTGGGAGTTATTGACAAACATATTTCAACATGAAGAGAAGTATTAAAATAAAGAAAATATGCATTCAATTAGCATTCAAATTTAATTAATATTCAAATTAGTTATAGGAGTGATTTGTAGATCAAACATTCAACTGGAATTTAGGCTAGAGTAATTTAAGGATTGTGACTTTTTCATGACTTTATGTATAACTGAAATAGCTTTTTTGCACTTGTATACAATAGGTATCCTTATATAATTCAATCATTTAAATACATAATAGCTCTTTTCCATGATTACTAGTGTGGTATGGGCATTTGTTGGTGATCAAATTAAGCTCGTGCATGATTTAATGACATTCATATTATGAACCAAAGATAAGTAGTATTCATGATTATCATAATATAAACTAGGATCAATAAACATGTGATAGAGTAGTTGATGTGAGTAGGTAAAACTTTTTATTATGTTAGAGCTCATAATTTTAAAAATGCATACTTATACAATTATTTGCTAAGACAATATATGAATCAAATTTTAATTTTCATAAGATATTCTTGATTATATCATGATTTTGAATATTGAAGTTTTAAATTTATAAAAGCGCATCTTGGTTATCAAATTTTGTTAATCATTATTCTTCTAAAAAAATTGGTCCTTAAGAGTCAATCATAATTTGAAAGAGCTAAATCATCAATGTTTGGAAGGTAGAAGAGAAGGATTAGTAAAATTTTTCTTTATATGATGTTACATTATTTTTCTTCCATGAAGCCTTATGTTTTTCCAAATTATTCAGAAACTTTAAAATTTGTTCAATGATTTTTTTTTGAAAATATTAGATTATATTTATAACTAATAATATTTAGAGCACATTTTTATAAAAATATTAGTTAAAAATTTTCATAATTCAATTAGGGTTAATGACACTGAAATTTGTTTGATGGTATAAATATCATTGATGTCAGTATTTGATATGTTGTATGATTTAGATATTTATATTGGGAGGCACAATGTTTTTTAATAAAAATCTATAAATTTCGTGGAAATATATTATCAATATTTCTATTGTGTTTCATTGTCAATAATGTTATTGATAAATTATCAATGTTTTTTGTGTGTTCTAAGATTTATGATGCATGTTGATTGAAAATTGGAGAATACTCATCAATATTTTTCTTTAGTGTTCACTCTTTGATACAATAAATTAAATATTATTGATGGATTTTTTATGCATTTAATGATATTTTAAGATTTATTTGAAAATATGTTATTTCATGTTTTGATAATTTTGAATGATTTTCACAATTTTTTATAATGATGTTTAACATCATTATTAGTTATTTCCTATACTATCCTATTAACATGATATTTGATAATGTTAATTAACATTCCATGATGCTTGCTTTTTTTATGATCATTATATTATATTTTAATAAAATTACATTTAGAATATTACTTTTATTTTTTCTAGGTATGATTTTTCAAAACATGAAAAGACATCTAAAATATATCAAATTATATTCCATGTATAATATATCAAAATTATGTGGCAGACTATTAACATTTTAATTTTTCTCAATCATTATTTTTTTAATTATAAAATTATGCCATATCATTTTTTTTAACAATTTGATTTATGAGATGCATATCTTGAAACACGTAGCATGAAATTGAATTGCTTCAAATGTTTTGATATTTAAATATATTTAAATATCAATAATTTTTATAAATTATTTACAACATATATTTAATATAAATTTGTATATATTAATATATAAAAATGTATTTTACTATATCTATACCTATACATAACTATATGTATAAATATATAAAATTAAATGAAAAATATATATACCTACATGTATAAATATAAGTTTAACTAAATGTGTAACTAAATGTATAACCACATGTAACTATATTTATAATTACATGTATAACAACATACAACATTATGTTTAATTATATGTGTATAACTATATATAAATATTTGTATAACTATATAAAACTCTATATAATAAAATATAACTATATTTGTAACTGTCCATACATATATATATATATCTATATATTTGTAAATATATTTAAATATCAATAATTTTTATATATTATTTACAACATATATTTAATATACATTTTTATATATTAATATATAAGAATGTATTTTACTATATTTATACCTATACATAACTATATGTATAAATATATAAAATTAAATGAAAAAATATATACACCTACATGTATAAATATAAGTTTAACTAAATGTGTAACTATATGTATAACATGTAACTAGTTTTATAATTACATGTATAGCAACATAGAATATTATGTTTAACTATATGTGTATAACTATATATAAATATTTTTATAACTATATAAAACTATATATAATTAAACATAACTATATTTATAACTATGTATACATATATGTAAATCTATATATTTCTTTTTAACTTTATATATATTTATGTATACCTACATATACCTAGTTGTATGAATATATATATATATATATATCTATATGTTTAACTATATATAACTATTTATAACTACATATACTAGATGTTTTCATAAACCAATTATAAAATATTCATAAAAAACACAATTTCTCATATTTTTGAAAATTAAAATTTGGAAATGAAAATTATCTCTCTTATAATTTTCTGTCTATAAACAAAATAAAAAATTCAAGTTCATGATAGTTTATATTTGAAATATATTTTTCTCTTTAGTACATATAGTCAAAAAAAACACAAATGGTATTAAAGTATATAAAACCCACTAAGGTTTTGAGGATAGATTACGTGTGTGTGTGTGTGTGTGTGTGTGTGTGTGTGTGTGTGTGTGTTTAAGGTTGAAAACTATAATGTTTTTGAAAAATATTCAAACATATGCATACAAACACATACACACATATATATATATGCACATAGATTAATAAATAAATAAATATATATATATATACATACATGCATAAATGTACTTACATACATACATATATATATACATACATACATACATACACATGTATACACATACATACATACATACACATGTATACACATACATACATACATACACATGTATACACATACATACACATGTATACACATGCATATATACATACATACATATATATATATGTATATATTAATATATATTTGTATATATATACTATAATTATACACACACACACACACACACACATACATACATACATATATGCTAAATACTTACATATATATATATACACACATACATACAAATATGCTAAATACATACATAAATATATGCTATATACATACATATATGCTATATGTATAAATGTTCACTTTATATGTATAAAGTGACAATAAATCTAAGGAACATTTATAGTATACTAAAATAAAAATATTTTATTCTTAAACATTTTTTATTAACATGAAAATGAGTTATTTTTTGTAAATATTTTATAATTAATATACCAAAGCACATATGGTGGGGAATACAAATGCCCAAAATGAAATATTTTATGAGCAAATAATATTTGTGATTGCTACAATACATGATATTAATAACAAAAAAACAAGTTATCATTTTGATTTAAATGATGAGAAAAAATATTATAAAATATTTTGATATGAATTTATATTTGTGTAACTATTATTTACAGCTTGTTGCCCACACCTTATCACATGATAATAAATGCAACATCTATGCTACATATTACATACAATATAATATTGCAAAGGTGCTTCACTCAAATCATAGATATGTTTACAAAGGAACAAAGGAATAATAACACTTTTTAGCATCAAACTTGAAATTTCCACCAATGAACTGCTGCCACTTGTCTAAATTCATAAAAACATAACTCCCACAATAGGCTAACATATATAAAAATCTAGAACATTTCCACACACACACACACAAATAGAGGAAGTGGAATTGTACAAAAGCAAATATATGAACATGAGAAACTAATAGTGGTAATGTAAAGTAGATTACTGCTTTGCCTTCAATCGCTTTACTAGAGCATTACCATATCTATGCATCCACAAGAAATTTATTTCATAGGATTAGAGAATCAATATTTGAGATTATTAAATACATATAATTACTTGAGTAGCTAATGATATACTTGTAAAATATATATCTTTCTTGAATAATGCACTACAGACTAAGAAAACCTTGGGGGGAATTACAAGTGGTTCATCATTTGAGGTATCATTTATCTTTATTCTAGTTTTGTTCTTTTATTTTCCAATTAACCTAATAATGAATCTTTGCAAGACATTTGATATAAGATGCACTAAAAAATTCTGATTCAAAGCCTTCAAACATTGCCACGGTCAGTCCTATGCATGGGTCCCATCTTTAATGATTTCAGCTGGATCAAAAGGAGGTCGAGTTCTAATATCTTCATTATTTTTGGAACATTTTATTTTTTGCACTCTCTTTCTCTCTAAACATCAGTGTTTGACATCTTTTAGATTTGTGTTGTGTTTTATGACTATCAACTCGAATTTTTGTTTGTTCATGTCTATAATTACTATTTTTATATATCTGTAAATATGTTTGTGTGCCCAAATATTTTGGGTAGAGTTTTAGTTTATAATAGGTATGTAAAAGGTTTGGTTTGTCCTCTTGGTGATAGGAACAACACCTTATCTTTTGAAGCTGTGAGTTGGACAAAAAAATTCTGGTCCCACGCAAATGCAGGTTTGTTCTTGACACTCTTATTTCGTGTAGATCAATATCCTCCTGTGCATTGTAATTCTTTGTAATTTTTTCGATGTTTCTTTCAGGTTTTCTTGCAGTATATACTACAGTATATATCTATACTATAGTATATATATATATATATATATATATATATATATATATATATATATATATATATATATATATATATATATATATGTGGGTGTGTGTGTGTGTAGATCTACTGTGTATATATGCAAGTATATACTACAAAATATATATATATATATATGTATATCCTGAAGTATATAAGTACGTATATAATGAAGTATATATGTAAGTATATACTTAGTATATCTACAAATATACTGCAGTATATGTACATATATACTCAATATATAAGTACATATAATTCTGTAGTATTATATGTACATATATACTTAGTATATATGTACTCAGTATATATGTACATATAATAATGTAGTATATGTACTTATATACTCAATTTATATGTAAATATAATACTATAGTATATGTACATTTATACTCAGTATATAAGAACATATAATTTTGTAGTATTATATGTAATTATATACTGAGTACATATGTACTCAGTATATATATACATATATATTGAGTATAATGTACATATAAAACTGTAGTATATATGTACATATATACTGAGTATATATGAACATATAATAGTGTAGTATATATTTAGATATACTTCAGGAATACATGTAAAGAGTGAAAATGCGAGTATGTATGTACATATACACTATAGTATATATGTACAAATATACTGTAGTATTATATATTTATGAAAACATAACTTTTTTTATTTATTTATTTTGATTTGATTAACTGTTTAAATTTCATATAGTCATGGTACCACATTGTTCCCCATACGAAGCTTGTATAAGTGAAGGGATTTTTCACGAGACAAGACGCATCGCGACATGGATAGCTTTGTTGCAGCAGAAAGATGGTGATCGGAGGAGCTGAGGGAAAGAAAGTAATATCAATGCAATGATAGATTATACTTTATGAATTGTCGGTAGATACATTAATCAATAAGATGCAATAAAATTTTGTTATGTTTTTGTTTGAATTATGTAAAATATTGAATCAGAATAATTTATTATATAATTTTATTTTTTTAATTATAGATTATTGTTTATAGTTTTTATTTTTATTCAATTTAATATAAAAATATTAAATTATTTAATTAAATGTTTTTAAACAGATAAATTTTTGAAAAAAGTTTTGAAATGAAAATAGCTAGGGATTTTTCTCTTGCTAATTTAGCTAGGGATTTTTCTTTTACTAATTTAGATAGGGAAATTAATATTTTAGCTAGGGATTTTTTCGTTGCTAAAATTTTTTTGCTATGGACACTTTCACTCGCTAATTTTTAGCGATGAGCACACAAGATTGGGAAAGCTTACATTGCTAAATCCATTTAGCGACGGAAACTCCCATTTAGCTTGCTAATTTAGGTAGGAAATTTATTATTTTAGCTAGGGATATTTTCATCGCTAAAATTTTTAGATAGGAAAACTTTCCCTTGCTAATTTGTAGCGACGAGCACTTTAGATTGGGAAAGCTTCCATTGTTAATCCGTTGCTATATACCATTTAGCAAAAAAAACCCCCCGGGCAACTAGGGAATTGTCCCTAGTTGTTTGGGATTTTTTGTAGTAATATATAGATAGACAGATACGTAGATATACAGAAAGATAGATATATAGATAGACAGATAGATAGGCAAATAGATAGATAAATAGATAGAAAAAAGATAGGTAGATAGACAGATAGATAACCAATAGATACATAGGTATATAGTCTGAAAATCGATAGATAAATAGATGGAATTATATTTCGATAGATTTTTAGCAAAATAGATAGAAAGATAGATAGACAGATAGATAGAAATAAAGACAGATAGATTGACAGATAGATAAAAAGGTAAATAGATAGATATATAGACAAATTCATAGATAGATTGATACATAGATAGATAGATAGAAAGATATATAGATATATAGAAAGATAGATAGACAGATAGATAGCTAGTTAGTTAGTTAGTTAGATTGATAGATAGACTATAGGTAGACAATTAGACTAACAAATAGATAGACCGAAAATTCATTGACAGATAGACAGATACATAGACAGATAAATATACAAATTGATAAATAGACAAACAGATAGATAAATAGATAGGTATACAAATATATAGATAGATAGATAGACATATAGATATATAGATAGATAGACATATAAATAGAAAAGTACATAGAAAGATATATAGATAAATAGATTGAGAGATAGATAGATAGATATATAGATAGATAGAAAGATAGATAGATAGACATATAGATAGATATATAGATAGATAGATTGATTGAAAGATAGACTCATATAATGATGGATTGATAAATAGAGTGAGAGGCAGGCATATAGACTGATAGTAAAACTAACAAACAAACAGAAAGATAGATAAAGATAAGGCGGAGCATCCTTGGCTCAGCATTATCGCACATAGGGCTTCGGCGCTACTATTGTGCTTCGCTAACTCAGAGAACCTCGCTGTGAGAATCTAACTTCGCATAGTTATATAGATGATAGATAGATAGAAAGACATATACATAGATAGAAAGATAGATAGATAGATAAAGAGATAGATAGAATAATAGATTGATTGATAGAAAGAAAGATTGAAAGATGGATACAGAGATTGAGAGATAGATTAATATATAGATTGATCAATAGAATGATAGAAAGATAAATAGACAAATTAATAAAAAGATAAATAGATAGATAGATAGAAAGATAGAAATAAATATATAAAGAGAATAGATGGATAGATAAATAGATATATTGATAGAAATATAGATAAACCGATAGATTGATAGATATAAATATAGATTGTCTAATTGATAGATAGACTGATAGATAGACATATATAAGACATATAGAAAGACATATAGATAGATAGATAGAAAGACAGATATTTAGATATTTAGATAGACAGATAGAAAAATAAAAAGATAGACAGATAGATAGAATTAAATATTGTTAGATAGATAGACATATAGATATATAGATAGATAGATTTTTAGACAAATAGATAGATAGATTTATAGATTGATTGATATTAGATTCATATGCAGATTGAGAGTAATATTGAAATATAGATATATGATAGATTGAAAAAAAGATAAATAGATAGATAGATACATAGATAGACATTGATATAAGGATTGATAGATAGATAGAGATAGATAGATAGAAATAAAGACAGATAGAAAAAGAGATAGCTAAATAGATAGATAGATTGATATATAGATAGATAGATATACAAATAGATAGATAAATAGATAGACATGTAGATTGATAGAAATAAATATATAAAGATAAATAAATAGATTGATAGACAAGTAGATTGATTGCTAGACAAACAAATAGATAGACAGATTATTAAATAGATTGATAGATTTATTTATCGATATATTGATAGAAAGATTCATACACAAAATTACAGACAATTTGAGAGACAATTTGATGGACAAAATGATATACAGATTGATAGACAGATAGTTAGAGAAATAGTTAGATAGATAGATAGATAGATTGATTGATTGATTGATAAATATATAGATAGATAGAGATATATATATATATATATATATATATATATATATATATTAATTGCTAGATAGATAGTCAGATTATTACACTGGTCGATAAAAAGAATATTAAAAAGATAGATTTACAAATTGATAGGTAGATAGATATAGATAGATAGATGGATGGATGGATAGAATATCATATAGATTAATTAATAAATAGACAGATAGAATAACAGTTAGATAGAGAGATAAATAGGTAGATTGATTAATATATAAATTGATTGATAGATAGATATATAGAAAAATAGACATATTGATAGAATGAATAATAGATAGATAGACAGATTGAAAGATAGTTTGATAAAAAGATAGACAAGTTTATAGATATATATATATATATATCAACATATTATTAGATAGATAGATGGGTAGATTGATTGATAGATAGAAACATATATAGGTGGATATATAGATAAATAAATAGATAGATGTATAAATAGATAGAAAGATAGATAGATAGATAGATAGATAGATAAATAGATAGATCGACAGATAGAAAGACAAATTGTGAGATATATATATATATATATATATATATATACATAAATAGATATACAGAAAGATAGATAAATATATAATAGATTGATAGACAAATAGATTGATAGATTAATAGTTAGATAGTTAGATAGATAGATAGATATAAAGATAGAAAAATAGATAGATATATAGATATATTGATAGATTGATAGATAGTTAGATATATTGATAGATATAAAGATTGATATTTAGATAGATAGATAGATAGACAAATAGAAAGATAGATAGACTTATATATAGATAGATATTTAGACAGATAAATAGACAGATAAATAAACATATATATAGATAGATTGATAGATTGAGAGATACATACAGATAGAATGAATGATAGATATATATATATATATATAGAAAGATATATATAAATAGACATAGTTAGATAAATAGACATAGTGTGATATATAGAAAGATATATATATAAATAGACATAGTTAGATAAATAGACATAATGTGATATATAGAAAGATATATATATATATATATATATATATATATATAAACATAAAGATAGTCATAAAGATAGATAGATACATACAAATATAGATATAAAGGAATGATAGATAGAAGATAGATAGTTAGATAGATAGACAGACAGATAGATAGAGAGATAGGTAGAAAGAAAGATAGAAAGATATATATAAGGACATAAAGATAGACTGATTGATAGATAAATTGATAGATAGATAAAAATATAAATACATACATATATAAATAGAAAGATTGATAGATATAAAGATTAAGAGATAGATAGATAGTTCGTTTGAGAGATAGATAGATAGATTGATTGATAGATAGATATAAAGATAGATATATAGACATATAGATATATAATCAGAATAATAAACTAACAGATAGATAGATAGATAGACTTATAGATAGACAAATATATAAACAAATTGATAGACAGAAAGATATGTAGATAGATTGATAGATAGATGTATAAACAAATAGATAAACAAATAGATAGTTAGATTGATTGATAGATAAATAGATAAAAAAATAGAGAGATCGACAAATAGAACGTCTGAAATATAGATATATAGATAAACTAATAGATAGACAGATAGATTGATTGATTGATTGATAGAAAGAAATATAAAAAGATAGATATATAGATCGATAGATAGATAGATGGATAGACAGATTGATAGATAGAGTGACAAAAGATTAATAAACATATTGATAAATAGAATGATAGATAGATTAATAGACATATATATAGACAGATTGATAGACAGATAGATAGATAAATAGACACATAAATATACTTTTTTTATTTTATTTTTTTTTTGAAAATGTTGTTTATTAATTTTTGCCCTCTCTTTTGGCGGAGGAATACCATTAGTACAAACTATTTCTACCCTTCCCCTCTTACCCCCTTTCCTATCCTCTTTTTAAGCTTTTCAACTACGATAAAACAATAAACTTAAGTAAAGCAAAGGATTTCAGGGGTTTTTATATTCTTATATTCATATTTCCAAGTGGTGGAGAAATATATTTTTGGGAGGGCAGATTTTGATGTTAATCTCCTCGGTTGCTTTTTTCTATTGACTTAAGTGTAGTGTTCCTGTTTGAGCCCTAGGGGGCTCCATTTTAGCATCTTTCACAAGAGAACATCAGCCTTTCCTACCGCATGTTTATTCACAGTAGCCTTTCCTACAGCAGCACAACATTTATCGTATAGCTGCACATCAGCTTTTATTCAGTAGCACAGTAGCCTTCATACAGCAGCACAGCAGCCTTCCTGCAGTAGCACGGCAGCCTTCATACAGTAGCATGAAAGCCTTCATATAGCAGCATGTTTCAGCACCACAGCACAGCAGCACTGCATCCTTCATACAGCAGCACTGCATCCGTCATACAGCAGCAATGCATCCTTCATACATCAGCATTGCATCCTTCATACAGCAGCACAACAACTTTCAGCATCGCATCATAGCAGCATAATAGCTTTCAGCACCAAAGCATAGCAACACAGCAACTTATTAGTATATAGCACAGTAGCATAGTAGCACAACAGACCAGTAGCTTTCCTACAGCTTTGAAGCATCGCTGCACCACAATCCAGCAGCTTTCGTACAATAGTACGCATAACAGCCTCCATAGGCACACCCCTACCGGATTCTTCTTTTTCCTATCAAGCTGCTAAGAGAAATAAATTATAAACACAAACAACAATAACAATATTCTTTTCAGATTAATTTTTTGTAGAGACAAAAGTTCCTTCGCACTTTGTTCTGTGCTTAATCATACTGATAAGATCCTTTCAGATATTTATATTTTCCCATTGCTTTTATTTATTTTTAGTTTTCCTCTTATTTATCATACACAATACTTTTAATGCTTTTTAAACAAGACTTATCCCCCCTTTATTAAGCCTTTACCATATCTCTTTTATTCATATAAGGATAACGGCTTAATTTATTTTATTTTTGAATTCTGATGTATGGGTATCCTATAATATCCAATTCTTTTATGCCTTTTAATCTAACAGGGATATTGTTCTCTTCATATTTGTGATAACCTTTTCTCATCCCTTCTTCTTCTAATTTGTCCGCCAAGATGTTAGTCTCTCTGTATACATGATTTATTTCACCTTTTAATTCTTCTAATAATTATTTAATAACTTCAATTTCTTTCTCGAATCTCCACCATTCTATTTTGCTCTTAGCTAAGTCCACTAGGACACTTGAGTCAACTTGAACTTGAATTTTTTGGAGATTCATTTCTTTACATATTTGTAACTCTTTTGTTAATGTCATGATTTCTGCTTGCAATGCTGAGTTGGCTATTCCTCTCATTGAGAATGCTTTCACCACTCTTCCTTCCGCATCTATTATGACTCCTCTGCCTCCTGCTGCACCCATCTCTTTGTTAAAGCTTCCATCTGTATTTAGCGCTAACATTTTATGTGGGAGCTTCTTCCAAGAGATAGAGTTAATTACCGGCATTTTCTATTTTATAGTAGTGAGTCCCCATTCCTTTTTCCTCCTTTCATCCATATCTATGCTATTTACCTTTATAGGATTACAGGCCATGATAAATGAGCATTCTTTCTTTATTTCTTCTAATATGTTTTTAGCTTTCATCTTTATGCCTTCAAACCTACTTTTATTTCTGGCTTTTTAGATACACCAGATTGCAATTTGTGGAGTACAATCTCTTAGCCATTTAAGAATCTTATTTTTTGGCGGTTTTTGGCTCCACTTTTTTAATATACTTTTCAACGTTAGCACATTCGTTCCTAAATATGTATTTGTTTCTACCTTATTCCATACCTGTATGGAAATCTTCCCTGTAGAAAATAAATGATCTGAGCATTCGGTGTTATTTGAACAGCATTCACATCTAGATACCAACGTCACTCCTTTTTTTTGAATGTGTTCATCCACTAGTATAGCTTCAAAAAGTATTTTCCATGTTAAGATGCTCATTTTCTGTGGAACATCCTTTACCCATAACCCTTTAAAACATTTTTGGACTGGTCTTTTATTTCTTACTAGGGTTTTTGCATGTTTTAAGGTGAATCTTTCCTGTGCGTTTAGTTTCCATTTCCAGCCACTGTTATTTAAGATTGTATGTTTTTCAACTAGCTCCTGGTGCTTATGCATAAGCCTCCAATTTTTTGTGGTGTTTTTAGGATTTTTAAATGCCATGTTTCCAAGGCTATATTTGGCTTTTATATAGTTTGCCCAGAGGCTTCCCTTTTCTTTTAATCTCCACCAATTTTTGTAGGCCCATGCTTTTGCTAAATCATTTAAGCTTGTAAAACCTAATCATGCCTCTTCTTTAGGGTCACATAAATCTTTCCACTTTTTCCAGTGAAGCTTAGTTTTACCTTCCTTCTTGCCCCATAGAAAATTTGACATTTCTAATTCCAGCTTTTTAATCATAATTTTTGGTGGTTGCAGATTCATTAAGCTATGAGCTAACATGCTTTGCAGGACATGTGTTATTAGAGTTATTCTCCCTGCCATGCTCAGTATATTTTCTTTCCATCCTGCAATCTTTCTTCTTAGCCTTTCTACCATATAGTATATATATTCCTCTTTTAGCCTCCCTTCATAAATTGGGCATCCTAGATACATTAAGGCTCCTGTTTTCCATGCAAAACCTGTGATCTTTTTAATTTTTAAAATTGTATTTTCTGGAGCTTTTTTTGCAATTAATAAATTGACATTTATTCTTATTTAACCTTTGTCATGTTTCCTCCTCTAGAGTTTGGAGCAGCCTCATCATATTTTTCAAAGGCGAGCTGCCAGCTTTCGTGAAGATGATCACGTCGTCTGCGTATGCCAGGCAACTCACATTCGGTGTGTTATTAGGTTGTTTAAAATAATCAATTTTTTCCTCTCTCATTTTCACTTTTAAATTTACTATCAGTAATTCTAAATAAATATTAAATAAGGTAGGTGAAAGGGGATCACCTTGTCTTAGCCCTCTTATAGGTTTAAATTCTCCTCCCACCTGCCCTTTTATGAGAATCTTCACCCATGCACCGGAGATGCATCTAAATATTAGATCAATCCAGAATTCTAAGAAGCCTATTTTCCTCATTACATAACATAAAGTGTCCCATTCCACTCTATCAAATGCTTTCGACAGATCAAGCTTCAAGATTACATTATGCCCTCTCGTTTTAACCCCTAGTTCTTTTATCAGTTCCATTGCGAGATTGATGTTTTCCATCATTAGTCTATTTGAATAAATCTTACTTGTTCCACCGAGATGATCGTAGGAAGAATCTTGCTCATCCTAGTTTGTAAGATTTTTGCTAGGATTTTATAAACCATGTTACATAGACTTATAGGTCTGTAATCCTCACTTTTTTTTGGTTATCCTTTTTTGGGATTAGAACAATAAGTGAGCTAGCCCAGGCTTTCGTGATTTCTGCCCCTGCAAAAATCCAAGCTATGGCCTTGGTCAGGTCTTTTTTGATGATGTTCCAACAACATTGAAAGAATTCATTGTTCCATCCATCCGGACCTGCCGCACTATCTCTATTCGAACTGAACACTACCTCTTTAATTTCTTCTTCGCTTGGTGTTATTTCTAACACTTTGTTGTCCTCCTCATTGATTTTCCTTTCAATTACATTTATTAAGCTATGACCTTTCTGACTAGCTCTCCCGCATAGATGACTTTTGAAGTAGGCTTCTAACTCTGCTTTTATTTCATTGTCTTTTTCCATCCATTCACCATTAGCATTATTTATACCTTTTATTTTTTGTTTTTGTATTCTTATTTTGCCATCTCATGAAAGAATTTGGTGTTCTTATCCATGTCTTTTAACCACTTTATCTTTGACATTTGTTTCCAGAAAACTTCCTCCATGTGTAGGCTAAGCCTTAATATTGCTTTCGTTTTACTCATATTGATTCTTGAATTAACATATTGTGTCAACTCGTATTTTATTTCCATTGAAGCTACCTCCTCTTCAACTTTTGGTATCCATTTCGAGATATTCCCAAAATTTTCTTTATTCCATACCCCAAGTGTTAATTTGAGGCTGCATAATTTTGATACCAATATCTGCATAGGATTTCCTGAAACTGGAATTGCCCATGAGTTATTAACTATTTTTTCGAAATCTTTGTTCATTGCCCACATAATTTGAAATTTGAACCCCTTATATATCTTTTTGTTTTCTTTTAGTGAGATTAGGAGCGTGCTGTGATCCAAACAAGTTCAGTTAAGATGTTTAACTTTTATTTCACCTAATTTTTCCATCATTTTTGTATTATAAAGCACCCGGTGTAGCCTTGACCATATTGCTCCACTTTTCATCTGGTTATTACACCAGGTGTAATTTGATCCCAAAAAATTAGTTTCTAACAGGTTAGCATTTGTTATGGCCTCGTTAAAATGGGCTATGACCATCAGGTCTGGAGGCCTTCCACCCCTTTTCTCGGAGGAGTTTCTAACCACATTAAAATCTCCACTGATGATCCAGGGAACCTTCCTTTTAGCGATCTATTGCATCTCCTTCCATAGTCTCTTCTTATTCTCTTTCGTGATGCTCGCATACACTGCTGAGAAGATAGCATCTGGCAGGTTACTGATCTTAAAATTAGTTATTTGTTCCGTTTCCATTAGCATTTTTATGTCTAATATATTATTCCACATTATCCATAATTTGCCATTTGAATTTGAGAATGCCTTCTCAAAACCAATTAACTTCCTATATTTATCTAGCTGATTGATACTTACCATTGGCTCGGCAATTATTAACAATGATAGTTTATGGATTCTAATAAGTTTATATGTCTATTTAGCGTTGGAGTATTTGCTACTACTCTTATTTTCCAAAATAGAGCATTATTCATTTATAGTTATATTTAGCTTGAACTCTCGTGGTACGCTTTGATTCGTATCTTAGGTTTAAGTGTTTTATCCTGTTTCCAATAGGCTTTCTTGAGCTCGGGCAAGTGAGCTCCTTTCTAGATGCTGAATTCTGTGCATTGTCCAGCTTCTTAGCCATGTGCCGTATCTCCTTTATCGCCTTCTCCCTGCTTCCTACTTTAGGAATTTTATGTTTGTATGCATCTATATCATCAAATGTCTTTCCTACATTTTGCTTTAGCTCCGTTTTATTTTTATTTGCTGGCGACTAGCTTTTCACATCTATACTATCTTCCGAGAGGAGATCATCCTCAGCCCAGTTATAGTTTTCAAAGTTCCTAGTTGGGTTTAAAGCCATTTCACTCCCCCTCTCCCTTTCTCTAACAACTTCTCCTTTGTTGTTTTTCTTTCCCCATCTTTTGGGCCCCCTAGAATTCTTTTCTAGCCACATCCTTATCTCCTCTATTTTCTCCTTCGATCATCTATTCTTTACTAGACTAACTTCTATTTCCTCACTTATACTCCCATCTTTTTCTAATTCCTTTTCAAAGTCCTGGATACTCTCTCCCTCTCCACCCTCCTCTTCCCTCTCCTTAGTTTTCTCTCCTCCTTCCCCCTCTCCTTCCATCACTTCCTCCCTTTCTACGCTTCTCCTCTGCTCCTCTATTACTTCTATTGCTGCAGAAAGTTCCTTAGGCCTTTCTCCCTTTTCTATCTCATCTACTTCCCTCTCTGTCTTTTGAACCCAGACATCTTTTCTTTTCCCGATTTTCACATGTTCTTTACCCATCCTACCTCTTAGTTATTCTCCTACCTTGCATTCTGCCCTCGCATGCCCCATCCTAAAGCAGTTCTCGCAGTAATTAGGCATGTTTTCTGCAATCACAGGTTGCCAAAAACCATTGTTTTTATCACTGCCTACCCATATCCTATTTGGATGGTTTTCTTTAAGGTCTACTTCTATACATATTCGTGCCATGCTCGGCCTGGTCATGCAGGCTGTAGTTTGGTCTAGCATCCATGGAGTGTCCACACAGAGGGCTTTAAAATATAGAGAAGATTTGTTAAAAAAATGCAGTGGAAGGTTGGGGAAGGAGAACCAAACCAGGGCATTCGTTGGTTCTTCTGAAGATTTAAAGCTAGTCGACCATTTGAACACGCGCATTGGATAACCCGCAAAGCTCCATTGTCCCCTTAGCCATATCCTCAGGAAGCTTTCTTCCTCTTTGAACTGTAACAGAATATGCTTCCCATCGAGCCACGCCCACTCTACTGCTTCTCGTAGCTTTAATGAGGCAAGGAAGCCATGAAATTGCTCGAATTCGGGCCTACCATGCGAGAACTTGCCAATTAGAGTGAGATTGAATGGTTCTGCAAGTTTCGAAATCTCCTCCTTTGTAAAATAAATTGTCGGGGACTCCTCCATTGCATCATAGTTCGAAAATAGAAGTTTTGGCTCCTTGAAAATGGAGGAGAATGATTTTTTATTAAAAATCATCTTGGTTTTAGCCATTTTTGGCTACAAATTGAGCTTCTTCACTCAAGCAAGATGATTTCGCTCAAAGATGTATGTTTCGCTCAAGCGAGAGAGAGCACAAGCACCACTCGTACAAGTCAAAGATGTTCTATTCTGGTTATTCTTGAAAGTATGACACATAGATATACTGATATATGATGAAAAGATATACATACATATATATATAGATAGATAGATAGATAAATAGATAGTCAGATAGATAGATAGACAGATAGATACATATATAGATAGATATTTAGATATATAGATAGATAGAAAGAAAGATAAATATATAGAAATATAGATAGATAGATTTATAGACCGATAGATAGATAGATTTATAGACCGATAGATAGATTTATAGACATATAAAAAGATGGAGAAAAATTAGATAGATTAACTAATACATAGACAAACAGATTAATAGATAAAGAGATATATATATACAAATAGATAAATAGATAAATAGATAAATAGATAAATAGATAAATAGATAGATAGACAAATAGATATGCAGATAGATAGATTGATATATATATATATATATATATATATATATATATATATATATAAAGATATATATATATAGATAGATAAATATAAAAACATTTAGATAGACTGATAAATAGGCATATAGGTAGACAAATATATAGATATATAGATATATAGATAGATTGACACATAGATATTCATATAGATAGATAAAAAGATAAACAAATATATCGATAGATAGACATATATATATACAGATAGATTGATTGATTGAAAAATAGATAGATAGCTAGAGAGATACACAATTAGATAGACAGATAGTTAGATCGGTATATAAATAGATAGATATATATATATATATATATATATATATATAGAAAGTTAAACAAATTGATACACAGATAAAAATGAAAAGACATACATATATATGTATATGTAGATTGATAGACAGATTTATTGCTAAAAAGATAGATACAAAAATATTGATATAGAGAGACAGATAGATAGATAGATAAACATATAGATTAATAAATAGATAGATAGATAGATAAATTGACAGATAGATAGAAAGATTCATAGAATGATTGATACATAGGTATATACATAGATAAATAGACATATAAATAGATAGATAGATAGATAAATTGATAGATAGATAGAAAGATTCATAGAATGATTGATACATAGGTATATACATAGATAAATAGACATATAAATAAATAGATAGATAGATAAAATAGTTAAACAAAAAGATAGATAGAAAGACTAATAGATATATAAATTGATAGATTGACTCATAGACATACATATAGATAGATAGAAAATGTGATAGATAGATATATAGACAAACAAATAGACAGATAGATAGACAGACACAAAGAAAGAAAGAAATATAGATTGAAAGATAAATTGATTGATTGATTGAAAGAAATAAAGAAAGGTAGACAGATGGATAGATAGATTGATAGATAGATTTATAAACAAATTGAAAGATATATAGATAGACAGATAGATATATAGTTAGATATATATATATATATACAGATAGAGAGAGTGAGACATAGATATATAGATAGATAGTCCGATAGAAAGATAGATAGTTAGACATATATATAGATAGATAGATGGAAAGATTGATAAAAATATTGAAAGAGAGATTTAAAAATAGATTGATATACATGTTAATATACAAATTGATAGATAGATAGTTTTGATTGATAAAAAAATGGAAAGATAGATGGATAGATATAAACATATATATACAAATAGATCGATATATAGATATATAGGTAGATAGATAGGCAGATAGATAGATAGATATATTTATAGATTGATAGATAGATAGACAAATAGATAGAAAAATAGATAGATTGATAAATAAAAATATAAATTGATAGATAACATATAGATAGATAGAAAGAAAAATAGATAGACATATAGACATATTGAAAAAAAATGAAAGAAAGATAGATATATAGATAGATAGATAGTTTGATTGATAGAAAGATTGAGAGATAGATTGGTAGACAAATAGATAGATAGATTTATCGCTAATTTGATAGACATAATGATAGCTAGATTGAATGTTAATTTGATAGACTTATAGATAGTTAGATTAGTAGAAAGATATATAGATCTATATATATATATATAGACATATAGATACACAAATCAATATGTTGAAAGTTAGATAGAAGATAGATAGATAGATAAATAGGTAGGTAGATAGACATATAGTTAGACAGATAGATAGTCAAATATATAGATGTAAATAAAGAGAGATAAATAGATATTTTGATATATTTTTATACATATAGATTATTAATTAGACAAATTGATAGATAGATTGACAGATAGATATAGAGATATTAATACAGATAGAAATTTAAATAGATAAATAGATAGATAGATAGATAGACTAATAAATATACAAATATATAGAAATATATAATAGATAGAAAGATTGATAAATAGATATAGATCGATCGATATATAGATACACAATTAGATAGACAAATTAATAGATAAATTGACAAATAAAAAGATAGATAGACATATAGATAAATAGATTGAAAGATAGATAGTCAGATAGACAGACATATAGATAGTAAAATTGATATATAAATAAATAGACAAATAGACAGATAGATAGATAGATAGATAGATAGATAGATAAAGATATAGATAGATAGATAGACAAAAAGATAGATATACAGAAAGATAGATATATAGATAGATAGATAGACAAATATATAGGCAGATAGAAAGACAAATTAATTGAGAGATAAATAGATAGATAAATAGATTGATTGATATACGAATAACTAGATAGATATAGAAAAAATTGATACAAAGATTGATAGGCAGGTTGATAGATAGATTGATAGACAGATTGATAATCAATTTGATAGACTTATAAATAGATAAATTGCTAGAAATATAGATAGATAGGTAGACAGATAGATACACAAATACATAGATAGAAACTTAGATAAAAGATTGATATATAGATAGATAGATGGGTAGATAGACATATAGATAGACAGATAGATAGACAAATACATAGATAGAAATATAGATAGATAGATAGATTATTATTGATTGATAGAAAGATAAATAGATAGATAGATTAATACAATTTATACATATAGATAGATAGACAAATAGATAGATAGACATATAGATAGATAAATAGATAGACATATAGATAAAGATATATATAGACAGATAGATATAAAAATAGATAGATAAAATAGATAGATAAATTGACAAATAGATATATAGATACAAATTTAAATAAAAAATTAATAGATAGATAGATAAATAGATATATATATATATATATATATATATATATATATATATATATATATATATATATATATATAGGTAGATAGAGAGATAGATAGCCAGATAGATATATAGAAAGATAAATAATCAAATAGATAGACAAATAGATAGTCAAATAGATATATAGTTAGATAGACAGACAAATAAATAGATATTTAGGTAGTAGATAGAAAGATATATATACAGATAGATAGATGGAAAGATTAACAAAAAGATTAATTGATATATTGATAGAAAGATTGATAGACAGATTAATAGATAGATTGATAAACATATTGATAGTCAGATTGATATGTAACTTTTGATTAAAAAACAGAAGGAGAGATATATAGATTTATAGAGAGATAGATTGAAAGATTATATGACAGCTAGATAGTTGGATAGATACACAAATAGATATATAAATAGATAAACATATATATAGATAGATAGAAAGGTAGATAGAAAGGTAGATAGATAGATAGATTGATAGATAGATAGATACCAAGTAGATATACTAATAGATAGATAGATAGATAGATAGACATATATATAGATAAATAAATAAATATATAGATAGACAAATAAATAGACAGATTGATTGATTGATTGATAGAAATATATATAGATAGTTAGTTAGACAGATAGAGAGATAGAGAGACATGTAGATAAATAGATAAAGAGATAGATAGACTAATAGTTACATAGAGACATAGATAGATATATATAATGATAATAGATAGATATACATATTGATATACATATAGATAGAGAGATAAATAGCTAGATTTATAGAAAGATTGCTAGACAAATTGATAGGTAGATTGTTAGATAGATTATTTGATATCTTAATAGATAGATAGTTAGACAGAAAGATCGACAAATAGATAGATGGATAGATAAATAGATAGACAAATAGATAGACAAATAGATAGATAGAAAGCTAGATAGATAGATAGATAGATAGATAAATAGATAGAAATATTATTATATATATAGATAAATATATAGACAAATAGATAAATAGATAGATAGACAAATAGATACATAGATAAAAAGACAAATACATACATATATATATATATATATTGATATATAAATTGATACCAAAATAGATAGATAGATATATAAAAAGATTAATAGAAATATTGATAGATACATTGAAATACTGAATGATATACATTTTAATAGACAAATTTAAAGAAAGATAGATTGATTGATTGATTGAAATAGAGATAGATTGATATTTAGATAAATATATTGATAGAAATATAGACAACAAATTGATTAATTTACTGACAGATAGATATATCGACATCTAGATAGATAAATACATATACATATAGATAATTAGATAGATATATAGATAAAATATTGTTTGATATATAGATAGATACATAGATAGATAGATATATAGATAGGTAGATATATATATATATATATATATATATATATATACATAGATAAATAGATAGACAGACAGACAGACCGATAGATAGATAGATAAACAAATAGACATATAAATAGATAGAACGAAGCACTAACAGATACGTACACTGATAGACAAATAAATATATAGATAGATAGACAAATAGAAAGAAAGAAAGATATATAGATAGATATATTGATTGATTGACTGTTAGATAGACAATTGGATAGTTAGATTGAAAAATAGATTGATCGATAGACTAATTAACAAATTAACAGATATATAGATAGATAGATTTATATAAAGATAGATAAATAAATAGATAGATAGATAGATAAATAAATAAATAGAAGTTAGATTGACAGATAGTTAGACAGATAGATAGACAAATAGATATATACATAGACAGATAGTTAAATAGATAGATAGACAAATAGATATATAGATAGAAAGTCAGAAAGATAGCCATATAGATAAATAGATAGATATATAGAATTTGAGAAATATTGATAGATTGATTAAAAGATATATTGATATAAAGATAGATAGGTAGATTGTTTGATTGAAAGAAAGAAAGAAAGATAGTTAGTTATATAGATGTATAGATATAAATATATATAGATAGATTGATTGATTGATAGATATAGAGATATATAGATAGATAGAATAATAAATAGACATATAGATATAAAGATACCTAGACAGAACAACAAATAGATAGATAGATAGATACATAGACAGATAGATAGATTGATAAATTGATTGATAGACAAATATATAGATACATAGAAAGATAGACATAAAGATGATAGATAGATAGGTAGATAGACAGATAGATAAATTGATTTATAGGCAATTATATAGATACATAGAGAGATAGACATAAAGATAGATAGATAGATATATACAAAGATATATAGTCAAATAGATAGAAAGAATGATACATTGTAAGTTAAAAATTGACACAAAGATAGACTGACAAGAATATTGACTGATAGATATACAGACAGACAATTAGATTGGCAAATAGATTTATAGAAAAAAAGATAGATAGATAGATAAATAGATATATAGAGATAGATTAATTGATTGATAGAAAAAATTATAGATTGATTGATAGATAGACATATGGATAGACAGATTGATAGATAGATTGATAAACAATTTGATAGACTTATAGATAGGCAGATTGATAGAAAGATAGATAGATAGATAGATAGATAGATAGACAGATAGAGAGATAGATTGAGAGACAGATAGATAGACAGATAGATTGATAGATAGATACACAAATAGATAGAAATATAGATAAATTGTATGATAGATAGACAGATAGAAAGATAGGTAGATAGATAGGCATATATAGACAAATAGATTTGCATATAGATATATATAGAAATATGGATAGATTGGTAGATAGATAAACATATTAATATACATATAGATAAAAAGATAGACCAACAAATATATAGTCTAATAGATAAATAGATACATAGATAGATAGAGAAATCTACATATAGACGAACACATATATAGACATATAGATAGAAAAATAAATAGATAGATTGATAAATAGATATAATAGATATATAGATTGACAAATATATAGATAGATAGATAGATAGACATATAGATAGATATTTTGATTGACAGATTAATAGATAGATAGATAGATAGAGAAATAGATAGATAGATAAATAAATAGATAGATATGTAGATAGAAAGATAGATATATATATATATATATATTGATAGATAGATAGACATATAGATAAATATAATGAAAGATGGATAGATAAATAGATATATAGACAAATCAAAATATAGATAAATAAAAAAGATAAATAGATAGATAGATATAAAATATATAGATAAATATATAGATAGAAAAATATATTGGCACATAGAAATAAAAAAACATAGAGATATAAATAGATAGATTGAAATATAGATTTATAAACAAATAGATCAAAATATAGATAGAAAGATTGAAAGAAAGATTGATAGACAACTTGAAAGATAGATTTATAGACATATTGAAACACTAATTGTAAGATAGATAGATTGTTTGATTGATAGACAGATAGACATATTGATATATAGATAGGCAAATAGATTTACATATTATTATATAGTTAGATAGATGGATAGATAAATTGATAGATAATCAAATAGATAGACATATATATAAATAGACAGATAGAAAGCGAGATAAATAGATAGATATATATATATAAATAGATAGATAGATAAACAAATAGATAGACAGATAGATACACAAATATATAGAAGAAAGTTTAATTGATATATAGAAAGATAGAAAGAAAGATAGTTATGCATAGAGATAGACAGATAGATAGACAAATAGATTGATAGAAATATAGATTGATAGATATACATATTAATATACATATAGATAGATTGATAAACCAATAGATAGATAGATAGATAGATAGACATTTAAACTGATATATATATTGGCAGATAGTGAGAAAATTAAATAGATAGATAAATTGATATAATAGATAGATAGATAGATATATATATATATATATATATATATATAGTTAGATAGATCGACTTATAGATAGGCAATTCAAAAGATATATTGATAGATAGAGAAATAAATAGATAGATAGATATGTAGATAGAAAGATAGATAAGATAGATAGATAGTCTATATATAGATAGATAGCTAGATAAATAGATTAGACAAATAGATATATAGATAGATAAAAAAGATAAATAGATAGTTAGATAGATAGATCAATAGTTATTCAGATATATAGATAGATAGATAAATAGACAATTATATAGGTAGATAGAACTAAAAATACAAAAGAATATAAATAGATAGATTGATATAGAGATTGAAAAATAAATTGATATACAGAGAGATAAAAAGATTGATAGAAAGATTGATAGACAATTTGTAAGATAGATTGTAGACATATTGATACACTGATTTAAAGATAGATAGATTTTTTGATTTATAGAGAAACAGATAGATAGCCTGATAGATAGAGTAATAGACAGAAAGATCGATATATTATTAGATAAATAGATATATAGACAGATAAAAGACAAATAGATAGACATATATAATGATAGATAGATAAATTTAAATAGACAGATAGATAGATATATAAATAGAGAGATAGACATACAGATAGATAAATAAATAAATAAATAGATAGATAGATAGATAGACAGATATATTAAAGGATAGATAGACTAATAGATAGACAGATAGATAGATAGATAAATAGAAATATTGATAGATAACCAGATAAAAAGAAAGTTAGATATACAAGTAGATATATAGATATACATATAGAAAGAAAGAAAGATAGATAGATAGATATTCAAATTGAAAGAGAGATAGATAGATAGGTAGATAGACATATAGATAGATAGAAAAATAAATTAATAGAAAGATTGATAAAAAAATTGATTTGCAGATTGATATATAGATTGATTGATAGTTTGATTCATTGATTGATTGTCAGGTTGATAGATAGATTGATAGACAAATTGACACACAAATTTATAGAAAGATAAATAGAAATATTGATAGAAAGATAAATAAACAACTTGTTTGATAGTTAGATATACATATATATAGTTAGATAGATAGAAAGTTAGATAATTAGACAAATAGATAGAATGATTATTAGATAGATATATAGAGAAATAGATAGATAAATTGATATATAGATTTATAAACAGATAGATAAAAAGATACATAGACTGACTTATAGAAATAATGATAGACAGATAGATTGATTGATTAATAGATTGATAGACAGATGATAGAAAGATAGATTGTATGATTGATAGACAGATAAAAAGATAGATAGATAGATAGGTAGGTAGACAGATAAATAGATAGATAGATCAAGAGATTATTTATTAGATAGATAGATATATAGATAGACTAATTATAGAAAGTAAGATAAATAGATAGATAGATAGATAGATAAATAGATCGATAAAAAGATAAATAGATATATATATATATTTAGAAAGACAGACAAAAAGATAGATAGATAGATAGACAGATATATTGACGTATAGAATGATAGGTATATATATATATATATATACAAATAGTTAGATAAATAAATAGATAGATAGATAGTTATATAGATATAGATAGAAAAATAGACAAATAGATTTATAGATAGATAGATAGATAGATAGAAAGACATATAGATACATAGATAGTTAGACAAACATAGAGACAGATAGATATATAGATAAATAGATAGACAAATAGATAGATCGATAGATATTAAGATATATATATATATAAACAGACTGATAGATAGTTAGAAATAGTGATAAATAGTGATATATAGAAATAGTGATAGTTAGAAATAGTAAGACAGACATCTTTGTCACAGTAGAAAAATGTTGATCAGATAAGCATAGAGAGAGAAAGCAATGTTAGTGAATGGATATATTATACTTTATGCACTGTCTATAGATACATTGATAAATAAGATCAAATAAAAATTAGTTGTTTTTTTGTTTCAATATGTAAAATATTGAATTTACATAAAGATTTTAAATGATCCCTTGTTAAATTAAAAAGGGAACAATCCCTTGTTAAATTAGCTAGGGAATTTTCCCTATCTAATTTAGCTACAGAAATATAAAATTTAGAGATGGATAATCCGTCGCTAAATTTATTTAGCTAGGGACTATATCCGTCGCTAAAATTTATAGACCAGAACTTTAGCTAGGAAATTATTTGTCATTATTTTTGTTTAGCGTCGGATTATCTCGTTTATCTTGCTAATTTAGCTACATAATTTTTCATTTTTAGCACGAGATTTTGTCGCTAGCTTTTTAGCTAGGGAAACTTCCGTCGCTAAAATTTAGCAAGAAACACTTTAGATAGGGAACCATTCCATTGTTAATCCATTGTTAAATCTTATTTAGCTACAGAAAATGCTCATTTAGCTAAGAAATTGTCCCTAGCTATATGGGATTTTTTATGTAGTGATAATAAGAATAAGAATAATAAGAAGAATACAAAGAATAAATAGAATTATAAGAATATGAAAAATAAGAAGAATTAGAATAATTAGAAGAAATAGAAGAAATAGAAGAAATAGAAGAGTAAGAAAAATAAGAAGAATATGAAGAATAAGATGAAAAAGACGAATTAGAAGAATAAGAAGAATGAGAAGATTAAAAAGAAAAAGAACAACAAGAATAACATGAACAAGAAGAATAAGATGAATAAAAGAATAAAAAGAATAAGAAAAATCAAAAGAATAAGAATAATAAGAAGTATAAGAAGAATCAAAAGAATAATAAGAATAAGAAGAATAAGAAGAATAAGAAGAATAAAAAATTAAGAAAAATAAGAAAATAAGATGAATAATAAGAATAATAAGAATAGAAATAAAAAGAATAATATGAATAATAAAAAGAATAAGAAGAATAAATAAATTCAGAAGAATAAGAAGAATAATAAGAATAAGAAGAATTAGATGAATAAAAAGAATAAAAATAAAAAAAAGAATAAGATGACTAAGAAGAATAAAAAGAATAAGAAGATTATGAAGAATAAGAGGAATAAGAAGAATAAGAAGATTATGTAGAATTAGAAGTATAAGAAGAATAAGAAGAATAAGAAGAATAAAAAAAATATAAAAACTAAGAAGAATAAGAAGACTAGAAGAATAAAAAGAATATGAAGACTAAGAAGAATTAGAAGAATTATAAAAATTAGAAGAATAATAAGAATTAGAAGAATAAGAAAAATAAAAAGAATATAAATAATTAGAACAATAAAAAGAATAAGAAGATTAATAAAAATAACAAGAATAACAAGAATAACAAGAATAACAAGAATAACACGAAAAAAAACTATAAGAATAATAAGAAGAATAAATTAAATAAGAAGAATATGAAGAATAATTAAAATAAGAAGAATAAGAAGAATCAGAAAAATAAAAAGAATATAAATAATTAGAACAATAAAAAGAATAAGAAGATTAATAAAAATAACAAGAATAAGAAGAATAACAAGAATAACACGAAAAAATACTATAAGAATAATACGAAGAATAAATTAAATAAGAAGAATATGAAGAATAATTAAAATAAGAAGAATAAGAAGAATCAATAAAATAAGAAGAATCAAAAAAATAAGAAGAATAAGATGAATAAGTAGAATAATAATAATAATAATAATAATAATAATAATTAGAATAAATAGAATAAAAATTTTAAGAAGAATAAGAATAATAAAAGATAAGAAGAATAAGAAGAATAAAAAGAATATGAAGAATAAGAAGGATAAGAATAATAAGAATAATGAGAAGAATAAGAAGAATTAAAATAATAAGAAGAATGAGTAGAATAATAAGAATAAGAATACAAAAAAGAATAAGTAGATAAGAAGAATAAGAAAAATCAGATGAATCAGAATATTTAGAAGAAATAGAAAACTAAGAATAATAGGACGAATAAAAAGAATAAGAAGAATAAGAAGAATGAGAAGAATGGAAGAATGAGAAGAATGAGAAGAATTCGAATAATGAGAAGAATGAGAAGAATAAGAAGAATAAGAATAATAAGAATAATAATAAAAATAAGAAGAATAAGAGAATAAAAAGAATAAGAAGATTAATAAGAATAATAAGAATATAAAGAATAAGAAAAATAAGAAGAATAAAAAAATAACAAGAATAACAAAATTAAAAGAATAAGAAATAAAAGAATAAGAAAATAAAAGAATAAGAAAAATAAAAGAATAAGAAGAATAAAAGAATAAGAAGATTAAGAAGAATAAGAAAAATAAGAAGAATAAGAAGAATAAGAAGAATAAGGAGAAGATGAAGAATAAGAAGAATAAGAAGAATAAGAAGATTAAGTAGATTAAGAATAATAACAAGAAGAAAAAATAATAATAAGAATATGAGAATTACGAAGAAAAAAGAATAACAAGAAATAATCTGAAAAAGAAGAATACAAAAAATTAGAAGAATATGAAGAATATGAAGAATAAGAAAATTAAGAAGAATAAGAAGAAGAAAAAGAATAAGAAGATTAAAAAGAATAAGAAGTATAAATAAAATAAGAATAATAAGAATAATAAGAAGAATAAGTAGAATTAGAAGAAAAGAAGAATAAGAAAAATAAGGATAATAAGAAGAATAAAAAAAAGAAGAAGAATAATAATAATAATAATAATAATAATAATAAGGAGAATAAGAAGAATAAGGAGAATAAGAAGAATAAGGAGAATAAGAAGAATAAGGAGAATAAGAAGAATAAGGAGAATATGAAGAATAAGAAGATTAAGTAGAAAATGAAGAATAATAAGAATTACAAGAATAAAATGAATAAAAAATGAGGATTAAGAAGAATAAACAGAATAAAAAGAAATAATATGAAAAAGAAGAATAAGAAAAATAAGAAATATCAGAAGAATAAGAAGAATAAGAAGAATAAGAATAATAATAATAATAATAATAATAATATGAATAATAAGAAGTTTAAGAACAATAAGAATAAAAGAAGAATAAAAAGAATAAGAAGAATAAGAAGATAAAAAAGAAAAAGAAGAAAAAGAAGAATAAGAAAACTAAGAAAAATAAGAAAAATAAATATAATTAGAAGAATTAGAATAATAAAAAGATTTAGAAGAATAAGAAGAAAAATAATAATAATAAAATAAAAAGAATAAGAATATTAAGAAAAATAAAATATATCAGAAGAATTTAAAAAAATTGAATATAAGAAGAATAAGAATAATAAAAAGAATAAGAAAAATAAAAAGAATAAAAAGAATAAAAAGAATAAAAAGAATAAAAAGAATAAATAAAATAAGAAGAATATGAAGAATAAGAAGAATAATAAAAATATAAAGAATTAAAAGAATATGAAAAATAATAATAAAATGATAATAATAATAATATGAAGAATAAGAATAATAAGAATAATAAGATGAAAAAGAAAAAAAAGAAAAAAAGGAATTATAAGCAAACGAAGAATAAGAAGAATAAAAAGAATAAGATGAAAAAGAAGAAAAAATAAAAAAAGAAAAAAAAGAAAAAGAAAAATAAGAAGAATAAGAAGAATAAGAAGATAAATAAGAATCACAATAATAAAAAGTATCAGAAAAATAATAATAAAAAAAGAATAATAAGAATAATAAAAATATGAGGAATGAGAAGAATAAAAAAATACGTAGAATAAGAAGAATAAAAAGAATAAAAAAATCAAATATTTCTTAAGAATTTAAAAGAAGTAGAAGATAAGAATAATAATAATAATAATATGCATAATAAAAAGAATAAGAAGAATAAATAAAATAAGAAGAATAAGTAGAATAAGAAGAATAAGCAGAATAAGAAGAATAAGAAGAATAAAAATAATTAGAAGAATTAGAAGAATAAGAAGAATAAGATTAATAAGAAGAATAAGAATAATAAAAAGAATAAGAAAAATAAGAAAAATAAGAAGAATAAGAAGAATTAGAAGAAAAATAAGAAAAGAAGAAAAAGAAGAATAAGAACAATAAGAACAATAAGAAGAATTAGACGAAAAATAAGAATAATAATAACAATTAGAATAAAAGAATAAGAACAATAAGAAGAATTAGAAGAATTAAAAGAATGACTAGAATAATAAGAATTAGAATAATAAAAAGAAAAAGAAGAGTAAGAAAAATAAGAAGAATCGGTGAAATAAGAAGAATCACAAGATTCAGAAGAATCAGAAAATACGAATAATAAGTCGAATAAGAAGAATATAAAGAATAAAAAGAATGTAAAAATGAGAAGAATAAAAAGCATTTAAAAAATAAGAAAAAAATAATAATAAAAAGAATAAGAAGATTTAAAAGAATAAGAAGTATAAGAAGAATAAGAAAAATAAAGAGAATAATAAAAATAAAATAGAATCAGAAGAATCACAAAATAAGAATAATAAGTCGAATTAGAAGAATAAAAAGAATAAGAAGAATGAAAAAAATGAGAAGAATAAAAAGAATTAAAAAAATAAGAAAAAAATAATAATAAAAAGAATAAGAAGATTTGAAAGAATAAGAAGAATAAGAAGAATAAGAAAAATAACTAGAATAATAAAAATAAAAAGAATCAGAAAAAAAAGGGCAATAAGAAAAAAATGAAGAATAAGAAGAATTAAAAGAATAAGAAGATTAATTAGAAAATGAAGAATAACAAGAATAACAAGAATAAAAATAATAAAAAGAATAAGAAGAAAATGAGGATTAAGAATATAAGAAGAATAAAAAAAATAGAATTAAAAATAAAAAAAATTTGAAAAATTAGAAGAATAAGAAGAATAAGATGAATATGAACTCAAAGAACTATAAAAAGAAAAGAAGAATATCAACAATACAAATAATAAGAAGAATAAAAATAATAAGAAGAATAAGAAGAATTAGAACAATAAATAGAATTAGAAGAATTACAATAATAAGAAGAATAAGAATTTTATGAAGAATAAGAAAAATAAAAAAATAGGAAGAATAAGAAGAATAAGAAGTATAATAAGAATAATAAGAATAAGAAGATTAAAATAATAAGAAGAATTACAAGAATTACAAGAATTAGAAGAATAATAAGAATTAGAAGAATAAGAAAAATAAAAAAATATGAATAATAATAAGAATAAGAAGAATAAGATAAATCAAATATAATAGAAGAATTTAAAAAAATTGATGATAAGAAGAAAAAAAAATAATTAAAAGAATAAAAATAATAAAAAGAGTAAGAAGAATAAAAAAATAAGAAGAATAAAAATAATATGAAGAATAAGAAGAATAAGAAGAATAATAAAAATAAGAAGAATAAGAAGAATAAGATGAATTAGAAGAATAAGAAGAATAAGAAGAATAAAAGAATAAAAGAATAAAAAGAATAAAAAGAATAAAAAGAATAAGAAGAATATGAAGGATAAGAACAATAAGAAGAATAAGAAGAATAAAAAGAATAAGAATAATAATAAAAATAAGAAGAATAAGAACAATAAAAAGAATTAAAAGAATAAGAAGAAATAGTAGAATAATAAGAATAAGAATAATAGTTTTTCAAATACAAACTCTATTACAGGGGGAGGTCATGAAACAAATGAAGAGCCACCCCAGTCCTGTGGGGAGGAAAATAAAAGATAGACCCAAAAAAAACTGTTAAGCTTGGGATCTTGGATATTTGTTTTGCTTGGTTGTGTTTTTTGGTTTTGTTTTCAGACATAGGTTAAAGGCTTAAGGAGCAGTGAAGGAAGTAAAGGTAGACACTCTAATACTAATTGCATAGAATTGTAATATTTTTGTTAATAATTTCGCATGGAAATACATGAAGAAATTTCGCTAAAAAAGGGAAAAGTTACCTTGAAGAGAGGATGAAGTTGAGTCTGTTGGTTAGGTTGCTGTTGTTATCCAGCTGCTGTAAGGCTTTAAGTTGGTATAAGGGTCTGTAAGGGTTTGTAAGGGTGTAAGGTAGACACTCTTACAGACACATATAAGGGTCTGTAAAGGTGTGAGGATGTAAGTTGGTGGGTTTCCCAGCTACTATTATGGAAAACTGATGTCTGGTATATGTATATGTACTGGAAAACATATTTCTATAATATAACTCTCCAAAACTATTGTTCTGGAAAACTGATGTTTTTCAGCTGGTGTTTTCCAGTCTGCTTACATGTAAATGTAGGTAGTATGTGCTGGAAAAAGCTGGTTAGAAAAAGTTGTTTTCCAGCTGGTTTTGGTCTGCTTACATGTATATGTACATAGATATAAGCTTGAAAAAGCTTACAGACTTCAGCTTTGTAAAACTGATAGATATGAGCTTGGAAAAAGCTGATATCTGTTATGAGTATTTGGAGTATCTGTTATACAGAAGTGTCGGCAAGATTAATAAGAGTTACAAGTGTCTATAAATAAGTTTGGAAGATATCCTAAAAAAGGCTGCTGGGGTCACAAAACTATTGGGAAGAAATCTGAACAGAACAAGCATATGCAAGCACAAAAAGCTCAGAGAGTCAAATAGACTAGAAGATTAGCAGAGCTAAATGAATAGGAATGGCAGCTAGCAAACCGAAAACACAAAGCATAAAGATTTAATGGCAGAAGTTTAATGGAAATAGAAATTTTAGCACTAAGAAACTTCATAAAGAGAAAGAAACGTGCATTTTCATGGCACTTGAAGTTTTAATTTTACTTTAAATATTGTATGTTAAAGTTTATGAATGGATGTAAATGGGAAATGGGTAGAAATTAGCTTGTAAACAATGGTATTTCTCCGCCAAAAGAGAGTGTTATATAATTAATAAAACAAACTTTATAAAAAAAAGAATAAGAATAATAAAAAGAATAAGAAGAATAAGTAAAATAAAAAGAATCACAAGATTCAGTAGAATCAGAAAATAAGAATAATTAGACGAATAATAAGAATAGAAAGAATAAGAAGAATGAAAAAATGAGAAGAATAAAAAGGATTGAAAAAATAAGAAGAAAAAGAAGAATAAAAAGTATAAGAAGATTAAAAAGAATAAGAAGTATAAGAAGAATAAGAAGAAAAAGAACAATAAAAAGAATAATAAGAATAAAAAGAATAAGAAGTAAAAGAAAAATAAACACAAAAAATAAGAAAATGAAGAATAAGAAATTACAAATTATTTTTATTCTTCTTATACTTGCTTTTAAATTTCCTTTTAAATTTAAATTTTATAGGATGAAAGTTCAATACATACATACATACAAACATACATGGATACATACATACATGGATACATACATACATATATGACATTTTTCTTTTCTAAAAGATGCAAATTATAATAAAAAAATAAAATGTTCTTTTATAACTTATTAATATTAACACATTATGCCTAATCTGAAAACCAAACAATGTTTTTCAATCAATTACAAATTATTTTCCCATCCGTTGCATCTTAACACATAATGAGAAGTAGCTTAGAAGATTATAACATTTGATTGTAAAACTTTTAATTAAATCATAAAAGACTACTAGACCATATACTTGTCTTGTATTGAGCTGTCGGGCTTTCTCTCAAGGCTTTAACACATTGTATGGGTTGGTATCATCAAAAGGTGGAGGAGGTTTCAGAATCAACCATACCTCATCACACCTAACACTTTGGAAAAATAAATGTCAGTAAGATGAAAATAATTCAAAACAAAAATAAATAGCTAGCAGGCAATAGAATATGTAAAAGCAACTCCTGTGATTCATCAACCACTTAAACAGTTATTTATGAGTAATGTCAAACATAGAGGCATAAAATTGGCCGTGTTGTGCCAGAATGGTCCATTATAGTGTGACATATATGTATAGTTATATGTTATTATACATATAGTATATATAGTTATAAATCATTATATATAGTTAAACATATAGTTATACACACACACACACACACACACACACACAAGTAATTATAAGTAATTATACATAGATGTATACAAAGTTATAAACAAATATATAGATTTACATATATGTATACATATATGTATAAATAGTTACAAATATAGTTATATTTAATTATATAGACTTTTATATAGTTATACAAATATTTATATATAGTTATACACATATAGTTAAACATAATGTTGTATGTTGTTATACATGTAATTATAAATATAGTTACATGTGATTATACATATAGTTACAAATATAGTTAAACTTATATTTATACATGTAGGTTTATATATTTGTTCATTTAATTTTATATATTTATACATATAGTTATGTATAGGTTTATATATAGTAGAATACTTATATATATATATATTAATATATACAAATATATATTAAATATAAGTTTTAAAGTATATATTTAAATATTATTATGTATAAAGCTTTTATAGTTATACATATAGTAAGATACAATTATTTATAGTTATATATTATTATTCATATAATATATATAGTTATAAATTGTTATATATAATTAATAAAAATAGTTATATATAGATATATTAATTCACTTAGTGATACGTAGTTATACATAAATGTATACAAAATTATAAACAAAAATGTAGATTTACATTTTTGTATACATATATGTATACATAGTTATAAATATAGTTATATTTAATTATATAGAGTTTTATATAGTTATACAAATATAAATAAATAGTTATACACATTTAGTTAAACATGATGTTGTATGTTGTTATAAAATAATTATAAATATAGTTACATGTGGTTATACATATTGTTACACATTTAGTTATACTTATATTTATACATATATGTATAAATATGTTTTGATTTAATTTTATATATTTATACATATAGTTATGTATAGGTATAGTTATAGTAAATTACTTTTTTATATGCTAATATATACAAATATATATTAAATATAAGCTATAAATTTAATATTTAAATATAATTATGCATCAAACTTTTATATTTATACATATAGTAAGATACAATTATTTATAGTTATATATTATTATACATATAATATATATAATTATAAATAGTTATATATAATTTAACATATAGTTATATTTAGATATATTCATACAAGTAGGTATAAGTAGTTATGCATAAATAAATACAACATTATAAACAAATATTTTGATTTAATTATATGAATACATATATGTATATATAGTTACAAATATTATTATATTTAATTATATAGAGTGTTACACAGTTATACAAATATTTATATATAGTTATACACCTATAGTTATAAATATATATGTAATTAATGATATAATTATATATAACATTTATATAGTTATACATTTAGTAAAATACAATTATATATAGTTATATATTAGTATACATATTATATATTTTTTTAAAAATATAGTTATATAAAATTATACATATAGTTATACTTTATTATATAGTTAAAATTTAGTTATGCATAGATATAAATATAATAATAAAAATAGTTTACTTAATTATAAATATAATTATAAGTAATTTTATATATAATGTCATATGATTATATAATTTAACATGTGTTTATATATAATATTTGTGATTAAAATATTTTTATAAATGTTACTTAAATATAATTATATATATATGTAATACTTTTATAAATAATATATAGTATTTGTATCACATTTATATAAACATTATAAATATTCTATATTTATATAAAAATTAATATGTAATATAAAAATTTAGAAAATTGTAGAATCATTTAATGTTCCATGATTGTTATATAAAAAAAAATTTATAAATGGATAGTTTTATATAAATGTTGTATAGATATTTACAAACATTAATAAATATGTATAAATATTTATATTTAACATTATATGTTAATATAAACATATAAGTGTTTATATATAATGTAATACATTTATATAAATTAAAGTATATATATTTATATATAATGCCATATGATTATATAATTTTATAGAACTTTATATATATTGTTACATGTTTATAATTTATTCAGAGATAACAAAAATATAACCCATTAACATTAACTTTAATTTTTCTTAAGTTAGAGGAGCAGAAAATATCATGCATTATATATTTTCTTCGACTACAGAAGGATAGAACAAAAATGCAAACATAGTGTATTTGAAATCAATAAAACCCTAAAAATTTAAATAGTAGAAGAATAAAGATTACACTGACAATTTATAGTTTCATTAATGGAGTAGATTTAAAATCATATAGGTTAAATAAAAATAGAAGCAAAAAGAACGAAAATCGGGGGAGAATTAAAAAAAGTTAATACTCGATTATTCTGAAAAATTGAAAATTCAATAGTGCTAATAAAATTCAGAGAGATGGAGATATGTATATAGCATTCTGAAGGAGAAGAACAATGAAAAACTTACATGGATTCAGAATAAATGATAGGATTTCTCGGTTTCTCCCTTATCGTCGCATATATCTCCTGCTTCGAAAAATGAAAGAGGGGAGTTTTCTAAATGTAAATGACTTAGCAGATATTTTTTAAATCAAAATATTTAACCTATAAACTACCGACCAAAATTTTGGTCGGTAGTTTGGTCGGTAATTAATAAGTTATAAGTATTATGGAAAGCTAGTTTACCGACCATTTTTCATGGTAATATATTTTTTATCTTTAAATGGTCGGTAATTTGTCGGTAATTTTTATTCGCTAATTCCCAACTAATTTAGAGATCAATTTCCGACCAAATATATTTGGTCTGTAAATATGGTCAGTAAATATGGTCGTTCTTTGGTAGGAAATATAGTTGAATATATTTTTTTTGTAACCCCTTTTTGGTCTCCAAATAGGTCAGTAATTACTGACCTATTTTTTAGGTCAGTTGTTTAGTCGATAATTAAGTAGTTATAAATATTTTGGAAAGTCACTTTACTGACCATTTTATATTGTAATATATTTTTGATCGTTAGAAGGTCAGTAATTTATCGGTAATTTTTATTCGCTAATTCCCTACTAATTTACAGACTAATTTCTGACCAAAAATATTTGGTCAATAAATATGGTTGGTCTTTGGTCGAAAATATGGTTGGAAATAATTTTTTTTTCCGAAACCCCTTTTTGGTCTCTAAATGATCGTGATTTGGTCGGTAATTACCGTCCTATTTTTTTGGTCAGTAGTTTGGTCGGTATTTTTGTTATTTTTAGTAGTGGATAACTTAGGAAATCTTTGTGTTGAATGTATATATTAGAATAATACTAAGATGTGTGATATTTTTAAAGTCTTGGTGCGATGATAAGTGGCTTGATCCAAGTAAGCTAAGTCTCATATTTGAGACTTATCAGATATAGCTGTTAGAGATCTAGCTTAGATTTCCTTTCAATTTATCAAAATAATATTTGTAGATAATTTTATATAAAGTGCTAAAGGGAAGACCACAAGTGGATCTACTCCTCCTCGAGGAATTAATGATAATTTTTCAAAGCCTACTAGTTTAGATGAAATTTAATCTAGTGTATCTTTTGGATTTTTAGAGGTTCCACTTACAGGCCATATTTTGACATTGACACTTTTATAAAATGGGATGTAGAAATTATAAAATTAACTTGAACACAAACTGAAATAACATAAATCAAATTTCAGTAACTCTTATATACATATTAACTCATAAAACCCCCTTATATAGGAGTCAAGTTCATTTGGGCGACCCACATGAGTTGGGTGCTCCCATCGAGAAGGAAAATAAAAGTAAAAAACCCCAAATTTTAAATAAGTAACTCCAATAATAAATTTTAATATCCTTTTTATTTTGGTGTGTGAAAGTTAAAAATATCAAAAGGTAAATTAATCAAATTAATTTTAACTAGAATCAAAGAATATTCACTTGTAACATAATAAACTAATAATAATTAAAACAATAATTGTGTTGGCGATAATAAGATCATCCTATGATGTTCTCAAATAATTTTTGGGTGTTCAAGAGAAGATCCTAAAGAGCTAGAAGTGCATTATAGTTAGATTATAGGCAATGATGTCGGCTCGTGAAGGAAGGTTGACGCACATAAGTGGTTTACATGGAGAAATATCTGAATAGAATCAATTTGTATGATTGGTATTAACAATGAAAGCATATGACAACGTGAAAATTTTACAAATTGTTGGTTAAATTGTTTATGGTCCTGATTACAAACATATGATACAACAGTCATGGGTGACCCAAGAAATTTGTAACTCTAGGATGAGAAGAAATTATTCACCAAAGCAGAACTTGAACTTGCCACTATACATGGAACATCTTTAAGTTGTATTGACAAATCCCTATCATGCAATTCATCATCTTTACCGTAAAAAATATTACTAGAGAAAAACTTATATTTAATGTCTATTGTATTTAGTTTGTTTTGAAAACTTCTTTGTATAACAAAAAGTATTTTCTATTTATATATTGTTAGTGCAGGAAATAAAATATTAAAAGGTTGGGAATGCAGCAATAGCACATTAACGGGGGTTATTGCTCGGTCAGTGGGCTGGAGAAAATTTTGGAGCATAACTCGATCCATCCAAGTGATTCTACCCGCACCATTATTGATATCGAGAAATTATTTAATATAAATTGATTTTTTATTTCTATTTTTTGCTACACCCAATTTACTACTAAACTATTCATTTTTGTTTTCTCTCTTTGTATGATTTTTTTTCTTTGCCATTGTTGCATCTGTAAGACATTGTTTTGGTTATAATCTGTAAACACATAAGTATTTTTCTAGTGGATATAGCTAGCCATGCTGAACGACTAGTGAACTATATTATTTTATGCTTTTCTTGATTGTGGTTTGTGGATATATCATTTTTCTATTTTCTTCTTTTTCTAAATCTATAAAATTACAAACCTTGGAAGCAGAATTACTAACAATGTCTCATCTCAAATCATCAAGCCAACAAATTCATCATGTTGTCTAAGCAAGGAAATATTTTTTTCATGACTAGCTAACTTTTTAATAAAATCATAAGAAATCTGCTTAGTAATGATTAAAAGATTATACTATGAAGAATTCAACTTATAATCTAATTTGGATTTTCTAGAATCATTAAGATTATTACAAAAACATATGTATTTGGATTAAATTGTTCTTTTTGATTTAGAATATTTAGTCTAAGATTGCCTTGACATATGAAATGAACCCTCACCAATAACAAATGTAGTTGATGGTGTAGATTTATTGTGTATTTTTAATATATTCATAATATAATAAGTTGAATTTCTTATTATCTTTTAAAATAAGTGTCATTATAGTCTATATGGAGGAAGGAATTAGACCTGAGTGATACTTTATTATAGCATTTATAAAATATTGAAACATTGAAATAATTATATTCTAAGTTTAGTATTGGTATATAAGATTTATACAATCTACACATCATACATGCATTCATTAAAATAGTAAAACAAGATGGTTGTTGTATATATATTTTATTCTTAAGATTATCAGAGAGAAATGTGTTTCTCATGTCTAGTTGATATACATATTATTTGTGAGAAATTATAATAGAATGCAAAAATCTTATAATAACCATTTTGGAGTTGTATTTTAATATTTGAGAATTCAAAAAATTATGTCCATACGGATATATATGAGAGAATCTATATTAATTAACTATATTAATGATATAAGTGATGTTAATTTTGGTTACAGAAAGCTATTTAAAAAATTTCTTATGCTTCTCCAATTATGTTATCTTTGTCTAATATATTTAGATTGAGATTATCAAGTCTTTTAATCTTTTGGAAGACTCATACCTCTTGTTTTGAGACTATTAGATGATATCCTAGTATGTATTTAAATATTGTATCTCATGATGAAAATTGTGGCACTATTTTTTTTTGTTTAAATGTTGAGATGCTGTTTTCTTAATAATGTTAAATATATAATAGCAATTATGATGAATAGTACATAAAAACATAAATAATATTGAATTTGTGAGTTTTTAAAATAAAAATTGTCTACATAAAAAATAATTATTTTAATTTTGGCGAACCAAAATCTCTTTTCTGAAAGAATAAAATGATGTTGTAATAACCTTCTTGAAATTGATTGCAATACCACTAGCAAAAACACTTATTGACTCTTGTAGAATATGTACCCCACCTAAACACTTTGCACAACTCTTACTTTGCCTTTATTCATGTTGTGACATCATGTAAGCTTGATGTCATAACTCATAGGAACCCATTAGGGCTTTGCGTGCATTGGGGTGAAAGAAAAAGAAAAGAGAGCAGAGAGAAAAATAAAACAAAAAAGATAATATTATTCTAGTAAAGAACTCATTTTATTTGAATTTGATTGCTCATACTTCATTCACCATTAGTTTCGCAACATATAGACTTGTTTTTCTATTCCATCATTCCTCATATAACTTGTATATGTTGCTTGCTACTTTAAATGTAAACTACATAATTTGAATTACTCTATTCGTTGTTTTGTTTTTATTTTTTGTGTGGCTCCTTTGTTCTTGTTCACCCTTTATTAATAGGTGGTTAGATGGTAATATCTCATTATCAAATTTCCGATCCCTATTTTAGACGTGTCATGCCCCCTCTTCTCATTCAAAGTGATGCTGCATTTTCTGTTGGTAAGCCAAATATATGTGATTTCATTTAACTAGTACAAGCACATTTTTTAAAGTAGTAGTTAGTAGTGAGGATGGCCCCCTCTTTTATTAATTTCACAGCTTAAAAGGAATAATAATTGTAAAATGTTGATTATTTTTATCCCATTGCAAATTTGATGTGTAAATTATTATAGAATGTTCATAAAATAAATAATACTTTTTTTAAAGACTTATTTTTGTTCCCATTAATTGTTTTTTATTAAAGATTTACTTTTTGATAATTTGTATGACTTCCATGGTCATTATATAATCATGGAATATTGAACCATCATGGGAGACAAAAAGGCTGATTCAACTCCTTCACATTCAGAACCTTTGATACTACTGTCATCCTTCTTGAATAAAAGACAAAGAACGTAGACATTGTGTATATGGAGGAAGTAAACAAAAACAATGGGTAAGAATGTTCCAACTATTTGATTAATTGTTTTTTATCCTTTTGAAAAAATGATTGATAGACAATCATTTAATGATTGTCTATCAATATATCTATCTATATTTCTTTTTATCTATCTGTATGTATATCTATCTATCTATCTTATCAATCAATCTATCTATCTGTCAATTTATCTATCTATCTATTAATCTATTTATCTATCTATATGTCTATCTATATGTCTATCTATATGTCTATCTATCTATCTATCTATTTATCTATCTATCTATCTCTTTAACAAACTACATGTCTATCTTTTTATCTATGTATCTATATGTCTATCAATTTGTTTATTGATCTGTCTTTATATATTTATATCTATCTATCTATATATTTATTTGTCTATTTTATGTCTATCTATTTGTCTAACTATTTTTCTAAATATCTATCTCTCTTTCTAACAAACTATCCATCATTCTATCTATCTATCTTTCTTTCTATCTATCTGTCTATTTATCTTTATATCTATTTGTTTATCTATCTTTATATCTATCTATCTACATATCTACCTGTCTATCTGTCAATCAATCAATCTATCTATCAATCTATGTATCTGTCTATCTGTCAATCTATATTTCAATCTATCTATCATTTTGATTATCTATATATCTATCTATCTATCTGTCTATCTGTCTTTTTTATATTTTAATCCATCTTTCTTTCAGTTTATCTATCTTTTTATCTATCTGTCTGTCTATCTGTCTATCTATATGTCTATTTGTATGTCTATCTATCTATCTATCTATCTGCCTATCTATCTATCTATTTATTTATCCATCTATGTATCTATCTATTTGTCTGTCTATCTATTTGTATATCTATCTGTCTCTATCTATCTATTTATCAATCAATCAATTAATCAATCTATTTATCTATGTATCAATCTGTCTATCAATCTAAATATCAGTCTATCTATTAATTTGTCTATCAATATGTTTATAAATCTATCTATAAATTTGTCAATCTATTTATCTATCTATCTATTGATGTGTGTGTGTGTGTGTGTGTGTGTGTATTTATTTATATTTATATTTATTTATTTATTTATGTATTAGTCTAACTATCTATCTATTTATCTATTTATCTATTTTATCTATCTATCTATTAATTTATCTATCTTTCTTTCTTATTTACTATCTATCTTTATATATATTTGTCTATCTATCTATCTCTATAACTATCTCTCTATCAATTTTTCTATCAAAATATCTATATATCTTTCTATCTAACTAACTAACTATCTATCTATCTATCTATTTATCTATTTATTTGTCTATCTTTCTATCTATCGTCAAATCTATCTACCAATATATCTATTAATCTCTCTATCAATCTCACTACAAAAAAAAGAACATATAGCTAAGGAAATTTCCCTAGCTATTTGGGTGTATTCCATCTCTAAAATAGAATAAAAATAGATTATCATTGTAAATAATCTCAAACTAAAATGCTTGTCACAAAATATTAAGGAGAAAAAAAATTTTCTAGCAAATTTTTCAACGACAAAAATTCCCTAGCTAATTATATTCTTCCCTTCCTAATTATATTCTTTCCTTTCTAATTTTGATCATAATTAAGAGTAGTTATTAATATTTTTCAACTTAATATATACTCAAAATTCTCTAGCTAAATTAGTGAGAGAAAAATCCCTAGCTATTTTATTTCCAATATTATTTTCATAATTTTTTTTTACAAAAAATTTAATTACATTATTTTAAAATTTTAATTTTAAATTTAATAAAAACATATACTATAAACCATTTTTTATTATTTTCAAAAACCAAAAATAGTTTAGAAATAATTATGATATAAAAGTTACATGGATAAAAAAAGCATAAAATCGATATAACATCATTTAAAACTAAATCATCATCTTCATCATTAGATGGTACATTTGTGCTAGGCTCTCCTACGTGAGTACTCCAATGGAACTCGATGTGCTATCAGTCTTGTAAGGCTGTTAATAGTGACTCCTTATAGGTCTTCTACTATTTCATTACTTTCTTGGTTTCTTTCATCTCATCATTCACTTTATTTATTTCCTACATTTCTTCCTTCAAAAAAGTTATCTAAAGATTCATAGAACCATCAACTAGGTTGAGAAGTAGCTATCATACCTTCCTCCATGAGTTCCTATGATAAAATAAAAAATAAAAAAATTGTGCTAGATATAAATAAATTAAATATATTATTTTTCATTACACACTTAACTTTTAACATTTAATATAGTAGTCTAATAGTGATGGAACCACCAAAGTAGTGGCCACTTTCATAACAACTATATAGTTTTTACTTGCTTGATTCTACATAGAAAATCATTTTCTTTGATACATATAAAAATAGAACCCAATGAACACAACACATGTTGCACACACTACACCATGGCTGCATCAAACTTACACATGGTGCTTGTCCAGTACATCAACAACACATCCATGTTCACTACATCACGCACACACTGTGCACTTCCACACATTTATGCACGACAGCTGTGCATCAATGGCACCACATTTCATGGCATCACTGCCAACTGGACCATGCACCCACTAACACTAAGCCACATGGCAGCACATGTGCATCACACATCATCACTGGCATTGGCACTTTGTGTGCCATGGCGCATGGACCATCTAGGCACATAGATATACAAATCAATAGATATAAAAATAGAAAGACAGATAGATTGAAAAATAGATATACAAATAGAAAGACACATAGAAAGATAGACAGATAGATAGATATATAATGATAGATAGATAAACAGATAGATAAATAGATATATATACAAAAATATAGGCAAATATATATATATATATATATATATATATATATATATATATTTATTTATTTATTTATTTATTTATTATATAGATAGATAGATAAATATATAGATATATAGATAGATCAAGCTATATAAATATAAATAGATCGATAGCTAGTTGGATAGATAGACATATAGTTAGATAGATTGATAGAGACATCAAAGAACAGATAGTTAGATAGATATATAAATAGATACATTGAATGATAGATCCATCGATAGAAAGATAGATAAAAAGGTAGATAGATTGATAGGTAGTTAGATAGATAGATTGATTGATTAACAAATAGTTAGATAGATCAATAGATAGATAGATTTACAAATAGATAGATAGATAGTATGTATGATTGATAGATAGACACATATATAGATAATTTGATCAATAGATAGTTAGATAGAGAGATAGATAGATGGATGGATGGATAGATAGACATGTAGATAGCCCCATAGATAGATGTATAGATAGACATATATATAGGTAGATAGTTAGATAGATATATTGACAAAAAAAAGACATATAGATAAACAAATAGATAGATAGAAAGATAAATGGATAAATACATATATAATAGATAGATAGTGAGATAGAAAGATATAAAGAAATATAGATAGATTGATAAATAAATAGATAGATAAATACATAGATATACAAATAGATAGACAAATAGACTGACATATATATATATATACACACACACACATAGATTACCAAATAGACTAAAAGAAAGATAGACATATTGAAAGATTGAAACATAGACAGATAGATATATAGATAAATAGATAAATAAATAAAAATATAGACAAATAGATAGATAGATAGATATATAGATATTTTGATAGATAGATAGATAGATAAAAATATATACATTTAGATAGACAAGTAGTTAGACATATAGATAGACAAATATATAGACAAATAGATAGATAGATAGATGGAATAATAGATAGGCATATAGATAGAAAGATAGATAGACAAATTGAAAGATAGATATATAGACATATAGATAGACAAATTTTAGACAAATAGATAGATAGATAGAATAATAGATAGGCATATAGATAGAAAGATAGACAAATTGAAAGATAGATATATAGATAGATGTATATACAAATAGATAAAAAATAAATAGACAGATAGATAGACAAATAAATAGACATATATATAGTCGGATAGATAGTCTGATAGATACATAAATAGATATATATATATATATATATAAACATAGACAAACGGACATATAGACAGATAGATAGATAGGAAAATAAAGAGTCAAATAAATAGATAGATACACAAATAGATAGACATATAAATAAATAGATAGTTAAACAAATTGAAACATAGATTGATAGACAGATAGATTGAGAGAGAGATATAAATATAAATAGATAGGTAGATAAATAGATATATTGACATATAGATATACAAACATAAAGATAGAAATAAAGATAGATAGATATATTGATATTAGATATAATGATAGATAAATAGATAGTTAGACAAATAGATAGAAAGATAGATAGACATATAGATAAATAGGTTAATTGAAAGATATATGGATAGATATTTAGATTGATATATAAATAGATAGATTGACAGATATATCAATAGATAGATAGATATATAGATAGTAACGTGAACATACAGATAGATAGATAGTTACTTAGTTAGATAGAAAAATAAACATATAGATAGATAAATTTATAGACAGATTGATGGACAGATTGTTAGATATATATATAAATAATTAGTTAGATAGATAGATAAATAGACCAATAGAAAAATAGATACATAGATAGATAGATAGATAGACACGTAGATAAAAAATAAAAAGAAATAAAGTAAGATAGATAGATCAACAAATAGTTAGTAAGATAGATAGATAGGTAGATTGATAGACAGATAGATAATGCATATACAGATTGTTATATAGATATATAGAAACATATATAAATCAATCGATAGATAGACAGACAGAAAGACAAATAGATAAATAGATAGATAGATAGATAGATAACATATAGATTGACGTATAAATACACAGATAATTAAATGTATAGATAGATGAATAGATTGATAAATACATAGATATACAAATCGATAGACAAATAAACTAACATATATATATATATATATATATATATATATATATATATATACTTAGATAAACAAATAGACTAAAAGAAAGATAGACATATAAAAAGATTGAAACATAGACAGATATATAGATAGATAGATAGATAGATAAATAAATAAAAATATAGACAAATAGATATATAGATAGATAGATAAATATATAGATATTTTGATAGATAGATAGATAAATAGATAAAAATATAGTCATTTAGATAGGCAGGTAGTTAGACATATAGATAGTCAAATATATAGACAAATAGATAAATAGATAGAATAATAGATAGGCATATAGATAGAAAGATAGATAGACAAATTGAAAGATAGATATATAGATAGATGTATATACAAATAGATAAAAAATAAATAGACAGATAGATAGACAAATAAATAGACATATATATAGTCAGATAGATAGTCTGATAGATACATAGATAGATATATATAGACATAAACAAACAGACATACAGACAGATAGATAGGAAAATAAAGAGTCAAATGAATAGATAGATACACAAATAGATAGACAGATAAATAAATAGATAGTTAAACAATTTGAAACATAGATTGATAGACAGATAGATTAGAGAGAGATATAAATATAAAGAGATAGCTAGATAAATAGATATATTGACATATTGATATACAAACATAAAGATAGATAGATATATCGACATTAGATATAAAGATAGATAAATAGGTAGTTAGACAAATAGATAGAAAGATATATAGATAAATAGGTTAATTGAAAGATCTATGGATAGATATTTAGATTGATATATAAATGGATAGATTGACAGATAGATCAATATATTGATAGATATATAGATAGTTAAGTAATCATACAAATAGATAGATAGATAGTTAGTTAGTTAGATAGAAAAATAAACATATAGATAGATAGATTTTATAGATAGATTGATGGACAGATACATAGATATATATATAATTAGTTACATAGATAGATAGATAAATAGACAAATAGATACATAGATAGATAGATAGACACGTAGATAAAAAATAGAAAGAAATAAAGTAAGATAGATAGATCAACAAATAGTTAGTAAGATAGATAGATAGGTAGATTGATAGACAGATAGATAATGCATATACAGATTGTTATATAGATATATAGAAACATATATAATGTGATCGATAGATAGACAGATAGAAAGACAAATAGATTAATAGATAGATAGATAGATAGATAAACATATAGATTGACATATAAATACACAGCTAATTAAATGTAAAGATAGATGAATATAGATAGACAATAGATAGATAATTAGACAAACAAATAGATATATAGATATATAGATAGAAAAATTGATAGATAGATAGATTGACATATTGATAATGTGATTGATATGTAGATTGATACATATATTGATAAATAAATAGATAGATAGATTAATACATAGATAGATAGATAGATATACAGATAGATAGAAAGATAACTTGACAGATAGATAGACAGATAAATAGATATAAATATATATGCATATATAGATAGAAGGTAGATATATAGATAAATAGATATATAGAAAGATAAATAGATTAATAGATATATAAATAGATAGATAGAAAGATATATATATGTATATACTGATATATAGATTGATAATATATATATATATACAGACACACAAATAGATAGTTAGATAGATAGATAGATAGATAGAAATAGAGACATTACTTAGACAGATAGATAAACATATAAATAGACTAATATATATACAAATACATTCTTTGATAATTAGATAAATAGATAGACATATAGATATAAAGATAGATAGACAAATTGATAGATAAATATATTGATAGATGGATAGAAACATAGTTAGTCAAATAAATAGACAGATAAATAGATATATAGACTGACAGATAAATTGATAGAAAGACTGATACATAGATAGATATATAGATATACAAATAGATAGATAGATATATAGTCAGATAGATATATAGATAAAAAAATAGATAGACAAATAACTAGATAGATACATAGATTATTAGACAAATCATAAAGAGTAAGATACTTAGATTATTATACATATAGGATAGACAGATAGATAGACAGATAGATAGAAAGTTCTATAGATAAACAGATATGATTGATTGACTAATAGATAGAAAGATACAAGGAAAGAAAGAAAGATAGATAGACATCTAGACATTAGGTAGAGAGATAGATAAATAGATAGATAGACATATAGATAGATAGATATATAGATAGAAAGATAGATAGAGGAGATAGATATATAAATAAATAGATATATAGATATATAGAGAGATTGAAAGATAGATTGATATACAAATAGATGCATAGAAAGATAGATAGTTAGGAAAGATAGATTATATATAGATAGATAAATAAAATATTATAAACTATATAATAAATAAGTAGATAGACATATAGATAGAAAAATAGATAAACAAATCGATAAATAGAAAGAAAATATTATAGACAGACAGATAATAGATAAGAAAACTATATAGATAGACATATAGATAGATAGATATATAGATATATGGAAGACACATAGATAAAATATAGAAAGAGAGATAGCTAGATATAACTATAGATAGATATAAATAAAAATAGATCGATAGATAGATAAATAGAATAGATAGAAATCGATAGTTAGTTAGATAGGCAATATATAAACAGATAGATAGACAAATAGTATAAAAGAAAGGTAGATCAACATATAGCTATACAAATAAATACACAAATATAGAATAGATAGATATGATTGATAATATAGACAAATAGATAGAAGATATAAATATAGATATAAAGACATATTAATAGATAGATTGATAAATATACAAATAGATAGATAGAAACATAGACATAGATAGACAAATAGATAGTCATATAGAAATAAATATACAGACAAAAATAGATAAAAAGATAGACTAATAAATAGACATATAGATAGGAAGATAAATAGGCAAATTTATAGATAGATATATAGATAGATGGATAGACATATAGAAAAAAAATAAATTGATAGATAGATAGATAAATATATAGATATTCAGATAGATAGATAGATAGATAGATAGATAAATGGATAGATAAAATGATAGATAGACACATATAAATAGATATATAGACAGAGAGACAGATAAAGATAGACAAATAGATACAAAATAAACAGATAGATACACATATAGATAGACAGATAGATAAACAAATAGATAGACAGATTGATACATAGATAGATATGCAAATAAATAGTGAGATAGATTGAAAATAAATAGTTGGATAGTTTGATTGATAGATAGTTCGTCATTTAGATTGATTAATAGATATATAGATAGAAAAAAAAAATTGAAATTAGTAGAGATAAATAAATAGATGGATAGGTGGTATATAGATAGATTTATAGATAGATAGATAAATAAAAAACATCTAAATAGATAGATAGAATGAGATAGGCAATAGATAGTGAGTATATATATAGATAAAAGACAACTAGATAGGTAGATTGATAATAAATTGATATAAACATATAGATTATTAGATAGATAGATTTACATATAGATAGACAGATTGATGATATATCTAGGGAAAGATAATTAGATAGATATATAAATAGATAGATAGATAGACAGATAAATAGATAGATAGATAATAGTGATAGATAGATAGATATATCGACAAATAAGTAGATAGATAGCTAGATTGAATGACAAATAGATAATATATAGATTTAAAGATAGTTAGAAGACATAATGATAGATATATAGAGATCAATTGAAAAATAGATAGATAGATATGAATAGATAAATAGATTGATTGATGAATATAAAGATAGAAAATAGATAGATGTATAGATAGACACAAGATACACATAAAGATAGATAGATAGATATAAACAAATAGATAGTAAATAGGTAGATAGTCAGATTGATAAACAAATTGATAGACATTGATAATTAGAATGAAATATAGATTGATAAACATATATATAGATTGATTGATACAAAGATAATTAGATAGATAAATAAAAAAATAGAGTGAAGGATAGCTAGATAGACAGCCAGACAAATATATAGATAGATAGATGAACAAATAGATAAATAGATAGATAGAAAGATCGATTGATTGATAAATAGACAGATAAATATTTAGATAGATAAATAGATAGTTGATAGATAGGTAGATAGAATATAGATAAAACAAATAGATAGACAAATAGATAAAAGATAGAAAGACAAATACACAGAAAGATAGATTGAATGAAATATAGAAAAATAGGTAGACAAATAAATATGTAGATAGATAGATAGAGATAGATATAAAGATATATACACATGGATAGACACAAGATAATAATATAGAGAGATAGATAGAGAGATAAATAGATAGAAATATAAATAGATAGATAGATAGATAGATATATACATAGATAGATAGAAAGATAGATAGATATATAGATAGATAGATAGACATATAAATAGATAGATAAATGATTAGATATATAGTTAGATAGAGTGATATATTGAAAATAGATAGATAGATATATAGACATATAGGTAGATAGATAGATAGATAGATAGACATATAGATAGATATAAATAATGACATATAGATAGATAGATAGGCAAATATATAGACAAATAGATAGATATATAGATAAACAAATAAATAGACTTATAGATACTAAATAGAAAGATAGATAGACAAAGTGATAGATATATTATATATATATATATATATATATATATATAATATTATACGCAGATTGATAGACAAATTGATAGAATAATAAATAGACAGATATAATGATAGATAAATAAATTAAAGATAGAGGATAGTAGATAAAGAGAAAATAGATAGAAAGATTGATATATATATATA
>JAREIK010003744.1:95000-135616 GCA_029783825.1 Sapria himalayana | reverse complement strand
AAAACTATTATTCTTATTCTATTATTCTACTATTTCTTCTTATTCTTTTAATTCTTTTTATTGTTCTTATTCTTCTTATTTTTATTATTATTCTTATTCTTTTTATTCTTCTTATTCTTCTTATTGTTCTTATCCTTCATATTCTTCTTATTCTTTTTATTCTTTTTATTCTTTTTATTCTTTTTATTCTTCTTATTCTTCTTATTCTTCTTTTCTTCTAATTCTCTTATTCTTCTTATTCTTCTTATTTTTATTATTCTTCTTATTCTTCTTATTCTTCATATTTTTTTATTCTTCTTATTTTTTATTCTTCTTACTCTTTTTATTATTTTTATTCTTTTAATTATTTTTTTCTTCTTATCATCAATTTTTTTAAATTCTTCTATTATATTTGATTTATCTTATTCTTCTTATTCTTATTATTATTCATATTTTTTTATTTTTCTTATTCTTCTAATTCTTATTAATCTTCTAATTCTTGTAATTCTTCTTATTCTTCTTATTATTTTAATCTTCCTATTCTTATTATTCTTATTATACTTCTTATTCTTCTTATTCTTCCTATTTTTTTATTTTTGTTATTCTTCATAAAATTCTTATTCTTCTTATTATTGTAATTCTTCTAATTCTATTTATTGTTCTAATTCTTCTTATTCTTCTTATTCCTTTTTATTCTTCTTATATTTGTATTTGTGATATTCTTTTTCTTTTATAGTTCTTTGAGTTCATATTCTTCCTTATTCGTCTTATTATTCTTATTCTTCTAATTTTTCAAATTTTTTTATTTTATTCTATTTTTTTATTCTTCTTATATTCTTAATCTTCATTTTCTTCTTATTCTTTTTATTATTTTTATTCTTGTTTTTCTTGTTTTTCTTCATTTTCTAATTAATCTTCTTATTCTTTTAATTCTTCTTATTCTTCATTTTTTTCTTATTGCCCTTTTTTTTCTGATTCTTTTTATTTTTATTATTCTAGTTATTTTTCTTATTCTTCTTATTCTTCATTTTCTTCTTATTCTTCTTATTCTTTCAAATCTTCTTATTCTTTTTATTATTATTTTTTTCTTATTTTTTTAATTCTTTTTATTCTTCTCATTTTTTTTCATTCTTCTTATTCTTTTTATTCTTCTAATTCGACTTATTATTCTTATTTTGTGATTCTTCTGATTCTATTTTATTTTTATTATTCTCTTAATTTTTCTTATTCTTCTTATACTTCTTATTCTTTTAAATCTTCATATTCTTTTTATTATTATTTTTTTCTTATTTTTTAAATTCTTTTTATTCTTCTCATTTTTACATTCTTTTTATTCTTTATATTCTTCTTATTCGACTTATTATTCTTATTTTCTGATTCTTCTGAATCTTGTGATTCTTCTTATTTCACCGATTCTTCTTATTTTTCTTACTCTTCTTATTCTTTTTATTATTCTAATTCTTATTATTCTAGTCATTCTTTTAATTCTTCTAATTCTTCTTATTGTTCTTATTCTTTTATTCTAATTATTATTATTATTCTTATTTTTCGTCTAATTCTTCTTATTGTTCTTATTGTTCTTATTCTTCTTATTCTTCTTTTTCTTCTTTTCTTATTTTTCTTCTAATTCTTCTTATTCTTCTTATTCTTCTAATTCTTCTAATTATTTTTATTCTTCTTATTCTTCTTATTCTGCTTATTCTTCTTATTCTGCTTATTCTTCTTATTTTATTTATTCTTCTTATTCTTTTTATTATGCATATTATTATTATTATTATTCTTATCTTCTACTTCTTTTAAATTCTTAAGAAATATTTGATTTTTTTATTCTTTTTATTCTTCTTATTCTACGTATTTTTTTATTCTTCTTATTCCTCATATTTTTATTATTCTTATTATTCTTTTATTATTATTATTTTTCTGATTCTTTTTATTATTGTGATTCTTATTTATCTTCTTATTCTTCTTATTCTTCTTATTTTTCTTTTTTTTTTTTTTTTTTTTTTTTTCTTCTTTTTCATCTTATTCTTTTTATTCTTCTTATTCTTCGTTTGCTTATAATTCCTTTTTTTCTTTTTTTTTCTTTTTCATCTTATTATTCTTATTATTCTTATTCTTCATATTAATATTATTATCATTTTATTATTATTTTTCATATTCTTTTAATTCTTTATATTTTTATTATTCTTCTTATTCTTCATATTCTTCTTATTTTATTTATTCTTTTTATTCTTTTTATTTTTCTTATTCTTTTTATTATTCTTATTCTTCTTATATTCAATTTTTTTAAATTCTTCTGATATATTTTATTTTTCTTAATATTCTTATTCTTTTTATTTTATTATTATTATTCTTCTTCTTATTCTTCTAAACCTTTTTATTATTCTAATTCTTCTAATTATATTTATTGTTCTTATTTTTCTTAGTTTTCTTATTCTTCTTTTTCTTCTTTTTCTTTTTTATCTTCTTATTCTTCTTATTCTTTTTATTCTTCTTTTATTCTTATTGTTCTTAAACTTCTTATTATTCATATTATTATTATTATTATTATTATTATTATTATTCTTTTATTCTTCTTATTCTTCTTATTCTTCTGATATTTCTTATTTTTCTTATTCTTCTTTTTCATATTATTTCTTTTTATTTTGTTTATTCTTCTTAATCCTCATTTTTTATTCATTTTATTCTTGTAATTCTTATTATTCTTCATTTTCTACTTAATCTTCTTATTCTTCATATTCTTCTTATTCTCCTTATTCTTCTTATTCTCCTTATTCTTCTTATTCTCCTTATTCTTCTTATTCTCCTTATTCTTCTTATTCTCCTTATTATTATTATTATTATTATTATTATTATTCTTCTTCTTTTTATTCTTCTTATTATCCTTATTTTTCTTATTCTTCTTTTCTTCTAATTCTTCTTATTCTTCTTATTCTACTTATTCTTCTTATTATTCTTATTATTCTTATTTTATTTATACTTATTATTCTTTTTAATCTTCTTATTCTTTTTCTTCTTCTTATTCTTCTTAATTTTCTTATTCTTCATATTCTTCTTATTCTTCTAATTTTTTGTATTCTTCTTTTTCAGATTATTTCTTGTTATTCTTTTTTCTTCGTAATTCTCATATTCTTATTATTTTTTTTTCTTCTTGTTATTATTCTTAATCTACTTAATCTTCTTATTCTTCTTATTCTTCTTATTCTTCATCTTCTCCTTATTCTTCTTATTCTTCTTATTCTTCTTATTTTTCTTATTCTTTTTAATCTTCTTATTCTTTTTATTCTTCTTATTCTTTTTATTTTTCTTATTCTTTTTATTTTTCTTATTCTTTTTATTTTTGTTATTCTTGTTATTTTTTTTATTCTTCTTATTTTTCTTATTCTTTATATTCTTATTATTCTTATTAATCTTCTTATTCTTTTTATTCTCTTATTCTTCTTATTTTTATTATTATTCTTATTATTCTTATTCTTCTTATTCTTCTCATTCTTCTCATTATTCGAATTCTTCTCATTCTTCTCATTCTTCTTATTCTTCTTATTCTTCTTATTCTTTTTATTCGTCCTATTATTCTTATTTTTCTATTTCTTCTAAATATTCTGATTCATCTGATTTTTCTTATTCTTCTTATCTACTTATTCTTTTTTTATTCTTATTCTTATTATTCTACTCATTCTTCTTATTATTTTAATTCTTCTTATTCTTCTCATTATTCTTATTATTTTTATCCTTCTTATTCTTCATATTCTTTTTATTCTTCTTATTCTTCTTATCTTTTATTCTTCTTATTCTTCTTAAAATTTTTATTCTATTTATTCTAATTATTATTATTATTATTATTATTCTTATTCTACTTATTCATCTTATTCTTCTTATTTTTTTGATTCTTCTTATTTTATTGTTTCTTCTTATTCTTCTTATTTTAATTATTCTTCATATTCTTCTTATTTAATTTATTCTTCTTATTATTCTTATAGTATTTTTTCGTGTTATTCTTGTTATTCTTCTTATTCTTGTTATTTTTATTAATCTTCTTATTCTTTTTATTGTTCTAATTATTTATATTCTTTTTATTTTTCTGATTCTTCTTATTTTAATTATTCTTCATATTCTTCTTATTTAATTTATTCTTCTTATTATTCTCATAGTTTTTTTTCGTGTTATTCTTGTTATTCTTGTTATTCTTGTTATTCTTGTTATTTTTATTAATCTTCTTATTCTTTTTATTGTTCTAATTATTTAAATTCTTTTTATTTTTCTTATTCTTCTAATTCTTATTATTCTTCTAATTTTTATAATTCTTCTAATTCTTCTTAGTCTTCATATTCTTTTTATTCTTCTAGTCTTCTTATTCTTCTTAGTTTTCATATTTTTCTTATTCTTCTTATTCTTCTTATACTTCTAATTCTACATAATCTTCTTATTCTTCTTATTCCTCTTATTCTTCATAATCTTCTTATTCTTTTTATTCTTCTTAGTCATCTTTTCATCTTATTCTTTTTTTTTTAATTTTATTATTTTTATTCATCTAATTCTTCTAATTCTTATTATTCTTCTTATTCTTCTGAATTTATTTATTCTTCTTATTCTTTTTATTATTCATATTATTCTTTTTATTTCTATTCTTATTATTCTTATTATTCATCTTATTTTCTTATTTTTCTTAATTTTTTATTCTTCTTATTCTTCTTATTCTTCTTATTCTTATTATTCTTTTGATTCTTCTTATACTTCTTATTATTCTTATTCTTTTGATTTTTCTTATTCTTTTTATTCTTTTATTCATCTTATTCTTCTTGTTCATGTTATTCTTGTTGTTCTTTTTCTTTTTAATCTTCTCATTCTTCTTATTCTTCTAATTCGTCTTTTTCATCTTATTCTTCATATTCTTCTTATTTTTTTTACTCTTCTATTTCTTCTATTTCTTCTATTTCTTCTAATTATTCTAATTCTTCTTATTTTTCATATTCTTATAATTCTATTTATTCTTTGTATTCTTCTTATTATTCTTATTCTTATTATCACTACATAAAAAATCCCATATAGCTAGGGACAATTTCTTAGCTAAATGAGCATTTTCTGTAGCTAAATAAGATTTAACAATGGATTAACAATGGAATGGTTCCCTATCTAAAGTGTTTCTTGCTAAATTTTAGCGACGGAAGTTTCCCTAGCTAAAAAGCTAGCGACAAAATCTCGTGCTAAAAATGAAAAATTATGTAGCTAAATTAGCAAGATAAATGAGATAATCCGACGCTAAACAAAAATAATGACAAATAATTTCCTAGCTAAAGTTCTGGTCTATAAATTTTAGCGACGGATATAGTCCCTAGCTAAATAAATTTAGCGACGGATTATCCATCTCTAAATTTAATATTTCTGTAGCTAAATTAGATAGGGAAAATTCCCTAGCTAATTTAACAAGGGATTGTTCCCTTTTTAATTTAACAAGGGATCATTTAAAATCTTTATGTAAATTCAATATTTTACATAATTGAAACAAAAAAACAACTAATTTTTATTTGATCTTATTCATCAATGTATCTATAGACAGTGCATAAAGTATAATATATCCATTCACTAACATTGCTTTCTCTCTCTATGCTCATCTGATCAACATTTTTCTACTGTGACAAAGATGTCTGTGTCTTACTATTTCTAACTATCACTATTTCTATATATCACTATTTATCACTATTTCTAACTATCTATCAGTCTGTTTATATATATATATATCTTAATATCTATCGATCTATCTATTTGTCTATCTATTTATCTATATATCTATCTGTCTCTATGTTTGTCTAACTATCTATGTATCTATATATCTTTCTATCTATCTATCTATCTATCTATAAATCTATTTGTCTATTTTTCTATCTATATCTATATAACTATCTATCTATCTATTTATTTATCTAACTATTTGTATATATATATATATATACCTATCATTCTATACGTCAATATATCTGTCTATCTATCTATCTTTCTTTCTTTCTGTCTTTCTATATATATATATATATATATATATCTCTATTTATCTTTTTATCGATCTATTTATCTATCTATCTATCTATCTATCTATTTATCTTACTTTCTATAATTAGTCTATCTATATATCTATCTAATAAATAATCTCTTGATCTATCTATCTATTTATCTGTCTACCTACCTATCTATCTATCTATCTATCTTTTTATCTGTCTATCAATCATACAATCTATCTTTCTATCATCTGTCTATCAATCTATTAATCAATCTATCTATCTGTCTATCATTATTTCTATAAGTCAGTCTATGTATCTTTTTATCTATCTGTTTATAAATCTATATATCAATTTATCTATCTATTTCTCTATATATCTATCTAATAATTATTCTATCTATTTGTCTAATTATCTAACTTTCTATCTATCTAACTATATATATGTATATCTAACTATCAAACAAGTTGTTTATTTATCTTTCTATCAATATTTCTATTTATCTTTCTATAAATTTGTGTGTCAATTTGTCTATCAATCTATCTATCAACCTGACAATCAATCAATGAATCAAACTATCAATCAATCTATATATCAATCTGCAAATCAATTTTTTTATCAATCTTTCTATTAATTTATTTTTCTATCTATCTATATGTTTATCTACCTATCTATCTATCTATCTCTCTTTCAATTTAAATATCTATCTATCTTTCTTTCTTTCTTTCTATATGTATATCTATATATATACTTGTATATCTAACTTTCTTTTTATCTGGTTATCTATCAATATTTCTATTTATCTATCTGTCTATCTGTCTATCTATTAGTCTATATATCCTTTAATATATCTGTCTATCTATCTATCTATCTATTTATTTATTTATTTATCTATCTGTATGTCTATCTCTCTATTTATATATCTATCTATCTGTCTATTTAAATTTGTATCTATCTATCATTATATATGTCTATCTATTTGTCTTTTATCTGTCTATATATCTATTTATCTATTTATCTAATAATATATCGATCTTTCTGTCTATTACTCTATCTATCAGGCTATCTATCTGTTTCTCTATAAATCAAAAAATCTATCTATCTTTAAATCAGTCTATCAATATGTCTACAATCTATCTTACAAATTGTCTATCAATCTTTCTATCAATCTTTTTATCTCTCTGTATATCAATTTATTTTTCAATCTCTATATCAATTTATCTATTTATATTCTTTTGTATTTTTAGTTCTATCTACCTATATAATTGTCTATTTATCTATCTATCTATATATCTGAATAACTATTGATCTATCTATCTAACTATCTATTTATCTTTTTTATCTATCTATATATCTATTTGTCTAATCTATTTATCTAGCTATCTATCTATATATATACTATCTATCTGTCTATCTATCTATCTATCTATCTTATCTATCTTTCTATCTACATATCTATCTATCTATTTATTTCTCTATCTATCAATATATCTATTGAATTGCCTATCTATAAGTCGATCTATCTAACTATATATATATATATATATATATATATATATATATATATATATCTATCTATCTATTATATCAATTTATCTATCTATTTAATTTTCTCACTATCTGCCAATATATATATCAGTTTAAATGTCTATCTATCTGTCTATCTATCTATCTATCTATTGGTTTATCAATCTATCTATATGTATATTAATATGTATATCTATCAATCTATATTTCTATCAATCTATTTGTCTATCTATCTGTCTATCTCTATGCATAACTATCTTTCTTTCTATCTTTCTATATATCAATTAAACTTTCTTCTATATATTTGTGTATCTATCTGTCTATCTATTTGTTTATCTATCTATCTATTTATATATATATATATATATCTATCTATTTATCTCGCTTTCTATCTGTCTATTTATATATATGTCTATCTATTTGATTATCTATCAATTTATCTATCCATCTATCTAACTATATAATAATATGTAAATCTATTTGCCTATCTATATATCAATATGTCTATCTGTCTATCAATCAAACAATCTATCTATCTTACAATTAGTGTTTCAATATGTCTATAAATCTATCTTTCAAGTTGTCTATCAATCTTTCTTTCAATCTTTCTATCTATATTTTGATCTATTTGTTTATAAATCTATATATCAATCTATCTATTTATATCTCTATGTTTTTTTATTTCTATGTGCCAATATATTTTTCTATCTATATATTTATCTATATATTTTATATCTATCTATCTATTTATCTTTTTTATTTATCTATATTTTGATTTGTCTATATATCTATTTATCTATCCATCTTTCATTATATTTATCTATATGTCTATCTATCTATCAATATATATATATATATATATATCTATCTTTCTATCTACATATCTATCTATTTATTTATCTATCTATCTATTTCTCTATCTATCTATCTATCTATCTATTAATCTGTCAATCAAAATATCTATCTATATGTCTATCTATCTATCTATCTATATATTTGTCAATCTATATATCTATTATATCTATTTATCAATCTATCTATTTATTTTTCTATCTATATGTCTATATATGTGTTCGTCTATATGTAGATTTCTCTATCTATCTATGTATCTATTTATCTATTAGACTATATATTTGTTTGTCGATCTTTTTATCTATATGTATATTAATATGTTTATCTATCTACCAATCTATCCATATTTCTATATATATCTATATGCAAATCTATTTGTCTATATATGTCTATCTATCTACCTATCTTTCTATCTGTCTATCTATCATACAATTTATCTATATTTCTATCTATTTGTGTATCTATCTATCAATCTATCTGTCTATCTATCTGTCTCTCAATCTATCTCTCTATCTGTCTATCTATCTATCTATCTATCTATCTATCTATCTTTCTATCAATCTGCCTATCTATAAGTCTATCAAATTGTTTATCAATCTATCTATCAATCTGTCTATCCATATGTCTATCTATCAATCAATCTATAATTTTTTCTATCAATCAATTAATCTATCTCTATATATCTATTTATCTATCTATCTATCTTTTTTTCTATAAATCTATTTGCCAATCTAATTGTCTGTCTGTATATCTATCAGTCAATATTCTTGTCAGTCTATCTTTGTGTCAATTTTTAACTTACAATGTATCATTCTTTCTATCTATTTGACTATATATCTTTGTATATATCTATCTATCTATCTTTATGTCTATCTCTCTATGTATCTATATAATTGCCTATAAATCAATTTATCTATCTGTCTATCTACCTATCTATCTATCTATCATCTTTATGTCTATCTTTCTATGTATCTATATATTTGTCTATCAATCAATTTATCAATCTATCTATCTGTCTATGTATCTATCTATCTATCTATTTGTTGTTCTGTCTAGGTATCTTTCTATCTATATGTCTATTTATTATTCTATCTATCTATATATCTCTCTATCTATCAATCAATCAATCAATCTATATATATTTATATCTATACATCTATATAACTAACTATCTATCTATCTTTCTTTCAATCAAACAATCTACCTATCTATCTTTATATCAATATATCTTTTAATCAATCTATCAATATTTCTCAAATTCTATATATCTATCTATTTATCTATATGTCTATCTTTCTGACTTTCTATCTATATATTTATTTGTCTATCTATCTATTTAACTATCTGTCTATGTATATATATCTATTTGTCTATCTATCTGTCTAACTATCTGTCAATCTAACTTCTATTTATTTATTTATCTATCTATCTATCTATTTATTTATCTATCTTTATATAAATCTATCTATCTATATATCTGTCAATTTGTTAATTAGTCTATCGATCAATCTATTTTTCAATCTAACTATCCAATTGTCTATCTAACAGTCAATCAATCAATATATCTATCTATATATCTTTCTTTCTTTCTATTTGTCTATCTATCTATATATTTATTTGTCTATCAGTGTACGTATCTGTTAGTACTTCGTTCTATCTATTTATATGTCTATTTGTTTATCTATCTATCTATCGGTCTGTCTGTCTGTCTGTCTATCTATTTATCTATGTATATATATCTACCTATCTATATATCTATCTATCTATGTATCTATCTATATATCAATCAATATTTTATCTATATATCTATCTATTTATCTATATGTATATGTATTTATCTATCTAGATGTCGATATATCTATCTGTCAGTAAATTAATCAATTTGTTGTCTATATTTCTATCAATATATTTATCTAAATATCAATCTATCTCTATTTCAATCAATCAATCAATCTTTCTTTAAATTTGTCTATTAAAATGTATATCATTCAGTATTTCAATGTATCTATCAATATTTCTATTAATCTTTTTATATATCTATCTATCTATTTTGGTATCAATTTATATATCAATATATATATATATATGTATTTGTCTTTTTATCTATGTATCTATTTGTCTATCTATCTATTTGTCTATATATTTATCTATATATATAATAATATTTCTATCTATATATCTATCTATCTATCTATCTATCTAGCTTTCTATCTATCTATTTGTCTATCTATTTGTCTATCTATTTATCTATCCTATCTATTTGTCGATCTTTCTGTCTAACTATCTATCTATTAAGATATCAAATAATCTATCTAACAATCTACCTATCAATTTGTCTAGCAATCTTTCTATAAATCTAGCTATTTATCTCTCTATCTATATGTATATCAATATGTATATCTATCTATTATCATTATATATATCTATCTATGTCTCTATGTAACTATTAGTCTATCTATCTCTTTATCTATTTATCTACTTGTCTCTCTATCTCTCTATCTGTCTAACTAACTATCTATATATATTTCTATCAATCAATCAATCAATCTGTCTATTTATTTGTCTATCTATATATCTATTTATTTATCTATATATATGTCTATCTATCTATCTATCTATTAGTATATCTACTTGGTATCTATCTATCTATCTACCTTTCTATCTACCTTTCTATCTATCTATATATATGTTTATCTATTTATCTATCTATTTGTGTATCTATCCAACTATCTAGCTGTCATATAATCTTTCAATCTATCTCTCTATAAATCTATATATCTCTCCTTCTGTTTTTTAATCAAAAGTTACATATCAATCTGACTATCAATATGTTTATCAATCTATCTAATAATCTGTCTATCAATCTTTCTATCAATATATCAATTAATCTTTTTGTTAATCTTTCCATCTATCTATCTATCTGTATATATATCTTTCTATCTACTACCTAAATATCTATTTATTTGTCTGTCTATCTAACTATATATCTATTTGACTATCTATTTGTCTATCTATTTGATTATTTATCTTTCTATATATCTATCTGGCTATCTATCTATCTATCTACCTATATATATATATATATATCTATTTATCTATCTATCTATTAATTTTTTATTTAAATTTGTATCTATATATCTATTTGTCAATTTATCTGTCTATTTTATCTATCTATTTTTATATCTATCTGTCTATATATATCTTTATCTATATGTCTATCTATTTATCTATCTATATGTCTATCTATCTATTTGTATATCTATCTATATGTATAAATTGTATCAATCTATCTATCTATTTATCTTTCTATCAATCAATAATAATCTATCTATCTATCTATATTTCTATCTATGTATTTGTCTATCTATCTGTCTATCTATATGTCTATCTACCCATCTATCTATCTATATATCGATCTTTTATCTAAGTTTCTATCTATGTATTTGTGTATCTATCTGTCTACCTATCTATCTATATTTCTAGCAATTTATCTATTTATAAGTCTATCAAATTGATTATCAATCTGTCTATCAATCTATCTATCAACCTGCCTATCAATCTTTGTATCAATTTTTTCTATATCTATCTAGTTATTCGTATATCAATCAATCTATTTATCTATCTATTTATCTCTCAATTAATTTGTCTTTCTATCTGCCTATATATTTGTCTATCTATCTATCTATATATCTATCTTTCTGTATATCTATCTTTTTGTTTATCTATCTATCTATATCTTTATCTATCTATCTATCTATTTGTCTATTTGTCTATTTATTTATATATCAATTTAACTATCTATATGTCTGTCTATCTGACTATCTATCTTTCAATCTATTTATCTATTTATCTATATGTCTATCTATCTTTTTATTTGTCAATTTATCTATTAATTTGTCTATCTAATTGTGTATCTATATATCGATCGATCTATATCTATTTATCAATCTTTCTGTCTATTATATATTTCTATATATTTGTATATTTATTAGTCTATCTATCTATCTATCTATTTAAATTTCTATCTGTATTAATATCTCTATATCTATCTGTCAATCTATCTATCAATTTCTCTAATTAACAATCTATATGTATAAAAATATATCAAAATATCTATTTATCTCTCTTTATTTACATCTATATATTTGACTATCTATCTGTCTAACTATATGTCTATCTACCTACCTATTTATCTATCTATCTATCTTCTATCTAACTTTCAACATATTGATTTGTGTATCTATATGTCTATATATATATATAGATCTATATATCTTTCTACTAATCTAACTATCTATAAGTCTATCAAATTAACATTCAATCTAGCTATCATTATGTCTATCAAATTAGAGATAAATCTAGCTATCTATTTGTCTACCAATCTATCTCTCAATCTTTCTATCAATCAAACTATCTATCTATCTATATATCTATCTTTCTTTCATTTTTTTTCAATATGTCTATCTGTCTATCTATTTTTATTTCTATCTATCTATATGTTATCTATCAATTTATATTTTTATTTATCAATCTATCTATTTTTCTATCTATTTGTCTATCTATCTATCAATCTATAAATATATCTATCTATCTATCTGCCTATCTATCTACCTATATATCTATATATCGATCTATTTGTATATATATGTTTATATCTATCCATCTATCTTTCCATTTTTTTATCAATCAAAACTATCTATCTATCAATTTGTATATTAACATGTATATCAATCTATTTTTAAATCTCTCTTTCAATATTTTTATCAATCTTTCCATCTATCTGTCTATATATATGTCTAACTATCTATCTTTCTATCGGACTATCTATCTATATATCTATCTCTCACTCTCTCTATCTGTCTATATATATATATATATATATATATTTATCTAACTATATATCTATCTGTCTATCTATATATCTTTCAATTTGTTTATAAATCTATCTATCAATCTATCTATCCATCTGTCTATCTTTCTTTATTTCTTTCAATCAATCAATCAATTTATCTTTCTATCTATATTTCTTTCTTTCTTTGTGTCTGTCTATCTATCTGTCTATTTGTTTGTCTATATATCTATCTATCACATTTTCTATCTATCTATATGTATGTCTATGAGTCAATCTATCAATTTATATATCTATTAGTCTTTCTATCTATCTTTTTGTTTAACTATTTTATCTATCTATCTATTTATTTATATGTCTATTTATCTATGTATATACCTATGTATCAATCATTCTATGAATCTTTCTATCTATCTGTCAATTTATCTATCTATCTATCTATTTATATGTCTATTTATCTATGTATATACCTATGTATCAATCATTCTATGAATCTTTCTATCTATCTGTCAATTTATCTATCTATCTATCTATTTATTAATCTATATGTTTATCTATCTATCTATCTGTCTCTCTATATCTATATTTTTGTATCTATCTATTTAACTATCTATCTTTTTAGCAATAAATCTGTCTATCAATCTACATATACATATATATGTATGTCTTTTCATTTTTATCTGTGTATCAATTTGTTTAACTTTCTATATATATATATATATATATATATATATATATATATATATATATATATATATATATATATATATATATATATATATATATCTATCTATCTATCTATTTATCTACCGATCTAACTATCTGTCTATCTAATTGTGTATCTCTCTAGCTATCTATCTATTTTTCAATCAATCAATCTATCTGTATATTTATATGTCTATCTATCGATATATTTGTCTATCTTTTTATCTATCTATATGAATATCTATGTGTCAATCTATCTATATATCTATATATCTATATATTTGTCTACCTATATGCCTATTTATCAGTCTATCTAAATGTTTTTATATTTATCTATCTATATATATATATATCTTTATATATATATATCTTTATATATATATATATATATATATATATATATATATATCAATCTATCTATCTGCATATCTATTTGTCTATCTATCTATTTATCTATTTATCTATTTATCTATTTGTATATATATATCTCTTTATCTATTAATCTGTTTGTCTATGTATTAGTTAATCTATCTAATTTTTCTCCATCTTTTTATATGTCTATAAATCTATCTATCGGTCTATAAATCTTTCTATCTATCGGTCTATAAATCTATCTATCTATATTTCTATATATTTATCTTTCTTTCTATCTATCTATATATCTAAATATCTATCTATATATGTATCTATCTGTCTATCTATCTATCTATCTGACTATCTATTTATCTATCTATATATATATATATATATATGTATGTATATCTTTTCATCATATATCAGTATATCTATGTGTCATACTTTCAAGAATAACCAGAATAGAACATCTTTGACTTGTACGAGTGGTGCTTGTGCTCTCTCTCGCTTGAGCGAAACATACATCTTTGAGCGAAATCATCTTGCTTGAGTGAAGAAGCTCAATTTGTAGCCAAAAATGGCTAAAACCAAGATGATTTTTAATAAAAAATCATTCTCCTCCATTTTCAAGGAGCCCAAACTTCTATTTTCGAACTATGATGCAATGGAGGAGTCCCCGACAATTTATTTTACAAAGGAGGAGATTTCGAAACTTGCAGAACCATTCAATCTCACTCTAATTGGCAAGTTCTCGCATGGTAGGCCCGAATTCGAGCAATTTCATGGCTTCCTTGCCTCATTAAAGCTACGAGAAGCAGTAGAGTGGGCGTGGCTCGATGGGAAGCATATTCTGTTACAGTTCAAAGAGGAAGAAAGCTTCCTGAGGATATGGCTAAGGGGACAATGGACCTTTGCGGGTTATCCAATGCGTGTGTTCAAATGGTCGACTAGCTTTAAATCTTCAGAAGAACCAACGAATGCCCTTGTTTGTTTCTCCTTCCCCAACCTTCCACTGCATTTTTTTAACAAATCTTCTCTATATTTTAAAGCCCTCTGTGTGGACACTCCATGGATGCTAGACCAAACTACAGCCTGCATGACCAGGCCGAGCATGGCACGAATATGTATAGAAGTAGACCTTAAAGAAAACCATCCAAACAGGATATGGGTAGGCAGTGATAAAAACAATGGTTTTTGGCAACCTGTGATTGCAGAAAACATGCCTAATTACTGCGAGAACTGCCTTAGGATGGGGCATGCGAGGGCAGAATGCAAGGTAGGAGAATAACTAAGAGGTAGGATGGGTAAAGAACATGTTAAAATCAGGAAAAGAAAAGATGTCTGGGTTCAAAAGACAGAGAGGGAAGTAGATGAGATTGAAAAGGGAGAAAGGCCTAAGGAACTTTCTGCAGCAATAGAAGTAATAGAGGAGCAGAGGAGAAGCGTAGAAAGGGAGGAAGTGATGGAAGGAGAGGGGGAGGGAGGAGAGAAAACTAAGGAGAGGGAAGAGGAGGGTGGAGAGGGAGAGAGTATCCAGGACTTTGAAAAGGAATTAGAAAAAGATGGGAGTATAAGTGAGGAAATAGAAGTTAGTCTAGTAAAGAATAGATGATCGAATGAGAAAATAGAGGAGATAAGGATGTGGCTAGAAAAGAATTCTAGGGGGCCCAAAAGATGGGGAAAGAAAAACAACAAAGGAGAAGTTGTTAGAGAAAGGGAGAGGGGGAGTGAAATGGCTTTAAACCCAACTAGGAACTTTGAAAACTATAACTGGGCTGAGGATGATCTCCTCTCGGAAGATAGTATAGATGTGAAAAGCTAGTCGCCAGCAAATAAAAATAAAACGGAGCTAAAGCAAAATGTAGGAAAGACATTTGATGATATAGATGCATACAAACATAAAATTCCTAAAGTAGGAAGCAGGGAGAAGGCGATAAAGGAGATACGACACATGGCTAAGAAGCTAGACAATGCACAGAATTCAGCATCTAGAAAGGAGCTCACTTGCCCGAGCTCAAGAAAGCCTATTGGAAACAGGATAAAACACTTAAACCTAAGATACGAATCAAAGCGTACCACGAGAGCACAAGCTAAATATAACTATAAATGAATAATGCTCTATTTTGGAAAATAAGAGTAGTAGCAAATACTCCAACGCTAAATAGACATATAAACTTATTAGAATCCATAAACTATCATTGTTAATAATTGCCGAGCCAATGGTAAGTATCAATCAGCTAGATAAATATAGGAAGTTAATTGGTTTTGAGAAGGCATTCTCAAATTCAAATGGCAAATTATGGATAATGTGGAATAATATATTAGACATAAAAATGCTAATGGAAACGGAACAAATAACTAATTTTAAGATCAGTAACCTGCCAGATGCTATCTTCTCAGCAGTGTATGCGAGCATCACGAAAGAGAATAAGAAGAAACTATGGAAGGAGATGCAATAGATCGCTAAAAGGAAGGTTCCCTGGATCATCAGCGGAGATTTTAATGTGGTTAGAAACTCCTCCGAGAAAAGGGGTGGAAGGCCTCCAGACCTGATGGTCATAGCCCATTTTAACGAGGCCATAACAAATGCTAACCTCTTAGAAACTAATTTTTTGGGATCAAATTACACCTGGTGTAATAACCAGAAGAAAAGTGGAGCAATATGGTCAAGGCTAGACCGGGTGCTTTATAATACAAAAATGATGGAAAAATTAGGTGAAATAAAAGTTAAACATCTTAACTGAACTTGTTTGGATCACAGCACGCTCCTAATCTCACTAAAAGAAAACAAAAAGATATATAAGGGGTTCAAATTTCAAATTATGTGGGCAATGAACAAAGATTTCGAAAAAATAGTTAATAACTCATGGGCAATTCCAGTTTCAGGAAATCCTATGCAGATATTGGAATCAAAATTATGCAGCCTCAAATTAACACTTGGGGTATGGAATAAAGAAAATTTTGGGAATATCTCGAAATGGATACCAAAAGTTGAAGAGGAGGTAGCTTCAATGGAAATAAAATACGAGTTGACACAAGATGTTAATTCAAGAATCAATATGAGTAAAACGAAAGCAATATTAAGGCTTAGCCTACACATGGAGGAAGTTTTCTGGAAACAAAGGTCAAAGATAAAGTGGTTAAAAGACATGGATAAGAACACCAAATTCTTTCATGAGATGGCAAAATAAGAATACAAAAACAAAAAATAAAAGGTATAAATAATGCTAATGGTGAATGGATGGAAAAAGACAATGAAATAAAAGCAGAGTTAGAAGCCTACTTCAAAAGTCATCTATGCGGGAGAGCTAGTCAGAAAGGTCATAGCTTAATAAATGTAATTGAAAGGAAAATCAATGAGGAGGACAACAAAGTGTTAGAAATAACATTAAGCGAAGAAGAAATTAAAGAGGTAGTGTTCAGTTCGAATAGAGATAGTGCGGTAGGTCCGGATGGATGGAACAATGAATTCTTTCAATGTTGTTGGAACATCATCAAAAAAGACCTGACCAAGGCCATAGCTTGGATTTTTGCAGGGGCAGAAATCACGAAAGCCTGGGCTAGCTCACTTATTGTTCTAATCCCAAAAAAGGATAACCAAAAAAAAGTGAGGATTACAGACCTATAAGTCTATGTAACATGGTTTATAAAATCCTAGCAAAAATCTTACAAACTAGGATGAGCAAGATTCTTCCTATGATCATCTCGGTGGAACAAGTAAGATTTATTCAAATAGACTAATGATGGAAAACATCAATCTCGCAATGGAACTGATAAAAGAACTAGGGGTTAAAACGAGAGGACATGATGTAATCTTGAAGCTTGATCTGTCGAAAGCATTTGATAGAGTGGAATGGGACACTTTATGTTATGTAATGAGGAAAATAGGCTTCTTAGAATTCTGGATTGATCTAATATTTAGATGCATCTCCGGTGCATGGGTGAAGATTCTCATAAAAGGGCAGGTGGGAGGAGAATTTAAACCTATAAGAGGGCTAAGACAAGGTGATCCCCTTTCACCTACCTTATTTAATATTTATTTAGAATTACTGATAGTAAATTTAAAAGTGAAAATGAGAGAGGAAAAAATTGATTATTTTAAACAACCTAATAACACACCGAATGTGAGTTGCCTGGCATACACAGACGACGTGATCATCTTCACGAAAGCTGGCAGCTCGCCTTTGAAAAATATGATGAGGCTGCTCCAAACTCTAGAGGAGGAAACATGACAAAGGTTAAATAAGAATAAATGTCAATTTATTAATTGCAAAAAAAGCTCCAGAAAATACAATTTTAAAAATTAAAAAGATCACAGGTTTTGCATGGAAAATAGGAGCCTTAATGTATCTAGGATGCCCAATTTATGAAGGGAGGCTAAAAGAGGAATATATAAACTATATGGTAGAAAGGCTAAGAAGAAAGATTGCAGGATGGAAAGAAAATATACTGAGCATGGCAGGGAGAATAACTCTAATAACACATGTCCTGCAAAGCATGTTAGCTCATAGCTTAATGAATCTGCAACCACCAAAAATTATGAAGAGAACAATATCCCTGTTAGATTAAAAGGCATAAAAGAATTGGGTATTATAGGATACCCATACATCAGAATTCAAAAATAAAATAAATTAAGCCGTTATCCTAATATGAATAAAAGAGATATGGTAAAGGCTTAATAAAGGGGGGATAAGTCTTGTTTAAAAAGCATTAAAAGTATTGTGTATGATAAATAAGAGGAAAACTAAAAATAAATAAAAGCAATGGGAAAATATAAATATCTGAAAGGATCTTATCAGTATGATTAAGCACAGAACAAAGTGCGAAGGAACTTTTGTCTCTACAAAAAATTAATTTGAAAAGAATATTGTTATTGTTGTTTGTGTTTGTAATTTATTTCTCTTAGCAGCTTGACAGGAAAAAGAAGAATCCGGTAGGGATGTGCCTATGGAGGCTGTTATGCGTACTGTTGTACGAAAGCTGCTGGATTGTGGTGCAGTGATGCTTCAAAGCTGTAGGAAAGCTACTGGTCTGTTGTGCTACTGTGCTACTGTGCTATATACTAATAAGTTGCTGTGTTGCTATGCTGTGGTGCTGAAAGCTGTTATGCTGCTATGATGCGGTGCTGAAAGTTGTTGTGCTGCTGTATGAAGGATGCAATGCTGATGTATGAAGGATGCATTGCTGCTGTATGAAGGATGCAGTGCTGCTGTATGAAGGATGCAGTGCTGCTGTGCTGCGGTGCTGAAACATGCTGCTATATGAAGGCTGTCATGCTACTATATGAAGGCTGCCGTGCTACTGTAGGAAGGCTGCTGTGCCGCTGTATGAAGGCTACTGTGATACTGAATAAAAGCTGATGTGCAGCTATACGATAAATGTTGTGCTGCTGTAGGAAAGGTTACTGTGAATAAACATGTGGTAGGAAAGGCTGATGTTCTCTTGTGAAAGATGCTAAAATGGAGCCCCCTAGGGCTCAAACAGGAACACTACACTTAAGTCAATAGAAAAAAGCAACCGAGGAGATTAACATCAAAATCTGCCCTCCCAAAAATATATTTCTCCACCACTTGGAAATATGAATATAAGAATATAAAAACCCCTGAAATCCTTTGCTTTACTTAAGTTTACTGTTTTATCGTAGTTGAAAAGCTTAAAAAGAGGATAGGAAAGGGGGTAAGAGGGGAAGGGTAGAAATAGTTTGTACTAATGGTATTCCTCCACCAAAAGAGATGGCAAAAATTAATAAACAACATTTTCAAAAAAAAAAATAAAATAAAAAAAGTATATTTATGTGTCTATTTATCTATCTATCTGTCTATCAATCTGTCTATATATATGTCTATTAATCTATTTATCAATATGTTTATTAATCTTTTGTCACTCTATCTATCAATCTGTCTATCCATCTATCTATCTATCGATCTATATATCTATCTTTTTATATTTTTTTCTATCAATCAATCAATCAATCTATCTGTCTATCTATTAGTTTATCTATATATCTATTTTTCAGACGTTCTATTTGTCGATCTCTTTATTTTTTTATCTATTTATCTATCAATCAATCTAACTATCTATTTGTTTATCTATTTGTCTATACATCTATCTATCAATCTATCTACATATCTTTCTGTCTATCAATTTGTTTATATATTTGTCTATCTATAAGTCTATCTATCTATCTGTTAGTTTATTATTCTGATTATATATCTATATGTCTATATATCTATCTTTCTATCTGTCTATCAATCTATCTATCTATCTATCTCTCAAACGAACTATCTATCTATCTCTTAATCTTTATATCTATCAATCTTTCTATTTATATATGTATGTATTTATATTTTTATCTATCTATCAATTTATCTATTAATCAGTCTATCTTTATGTCCTTATATATATCTTTCTATCTTTCTTTCTACCTATCTCTCTATCTATCTGTCTGTCTATCTATCTAACTATCTATCTTCTATCTATCATTCCTTTATATCTATATTTGTATGTATCTATCTATCTTTATGACTATCTTTATGTTTATATATATATATATATATATATATATATATATCTTTCTATATATCACACTATGTCTATTTATCTATCTATGTCTATTTATATATATCTTTCTATATATCACACTATGTCTATTTATCTAACTATGTCTATTTATATATATCTTTCTATATATATATATATATATCTATCATTCATTCTATCTGTATGTATCTCTCAATCTCTCAATCTATCAATCTATCTATATATATGTTTATTTATCTGTCTATTTATCTGTCTAAATATCTATCTATATATAAGTCTATCTATCTTTCTATTTGTCTATCTATCTATCTATCTAAATATCAATCTTTATATCTATCAATATATCTAACTATCTATCAATCTATCAATATATCTATATATCTATCTATTTTTCTATCTTTATATCTATCTATCTATCTAACTATCTAACTATTAATCTATCAATCTATTTGTCTATCAATCTATTATATATTTATCTATCTTTCTATATATCTATTTATGTATATATATATATATATATATATATCTCACTATTTGTCTTTCAATCTGTCGATCTATCTATTTATCTATCTATCTATCTATCTATCTGTCTTTCTATCTATTTATACATCTATCTATTTATTTATCTATATATCCACCTATATATGTTTATATCTATCAATCAATCTACCCATCTATCTATCTAATAATATGTTGATATATATATATATATATATATCTATTAACTTGTCTATCTTTTTATCAAACTATCTTTCAATCTGTCTATCTATCTATTATTCAGTCTATAAATATATCTATTTTTCTATATATCTATCTATCTATCAATTTATATATCAATCAATCTACCTATTTATCTCTCTATCTAACTGGTATTCTATCTGTCTATTTATTTATTAATCTATATGATATTCTATCCATCCATCCATCTATCTATCTATATCTATCTACCTATCAATTTGTAAATCTATCTTTTTAATATTCTTTTTATCGACCAGTGTAATAATCTGACTATCTATCTAGCAATTAATATATATATATATATATATATATATATATATCTATATATTTATCAATCAATCTATCTATCTATCTATCTAACTGTTTCTCTAACTATCTGTCTATCAATCTGTATATCAATTTGTCCATCAAATTGTCTCTCAATTTGTCTGTAATTTTGTGTATGAATCTTTCTATCAATATATCGATAAATAAATCTATCAATCTATTTAATAATCTGTCTATCTATTTGTTTGTCTAGCAATCAATCTACTTGTCTATCAATCTATTTATTTATCTTTATATATTTATTTCTATCAATCTACATGTCTATCTATTTATCTATCTATTTGTATATCTATCTATCTATATATCAATCAATCTATCTATTTATCTATCTCTTTTTCTATCTGTCTTTATTTCTATCTATCTATCTATCTCTATCTATCTATCAATCCTTATATCAATGTCTATCTATGTATATATCTATCTATTTATCTTTTTTTCAATCTATCATATATCTATATTTCAATATTACTCTCAATCTGCATATGAATCTAATATCAATCAATCTATAAATCTATCTATTCATCTATCTATCTATCTATTTGTCTAAAAATCTATCTATCTATATATCTATATGTCTATCTATCTAACAATATTTAATTCTATCTATCTGTCTATCTTTTTATTTTTCTATCTGTCTATCTAAATATCTAAATATCTGTCTTTCTATCTATCTATCTATATGTCTTTCTATATGTCTTATATATGTCTATCTATCAGTCTATCTATCAATTAGACAATCTATATTTATATCTATCAATCTATCGATTTATCTATATTTCTATCAATATATCTATTTATCTATCCATCTATTCTCTTTATATATTTATTTCTATCTATCTATCTATTTATCTTTTTATTAATTTGTCTATTTATCTTTCTATCATTCTATTGATCAATCTATATATTAATCTATCTCTCAATCTCTGTATCCATCTTTCAATCTTTCTTTCTATCAATCAATCTATTATTCTATCTATCTCTTTATCTATCTATCTTTCTATCTATGTATATGTCTTTCTATCTATCTATCATCTATATAACTATGCGAAGTTAGATTCTCACAGCGAGGTTCTCTGAGTTAGCGAAGCACAGTAGTAGCGCCGAAGCCCTATGTGCGATAATGCTGAGCCAAGGATGCTCCGCCTTATCTTTATCTATCTTTCTGTTTGTTTGTTAGTTTTACTATCAGTTTATATGCCTGCCTCTCACTCTATTTATCAATCCATCATTATATGAGTCTATATTTCAATCAATCAATCTATCTATATATCTATCTATATGTCTATCTATCTATCTTTCTATCTATCTATATATCTATCTATCTATCTCTCTATCTATTTATCTATATATCTTTCTATGTACTTTTCTATTTATATGTCTATCTATCTATATATCTATATGTCTATCTATCTATCTATATATTTGTATACATATCTATTTATCTATCTGTTTGTCTGTTTATCAATTTGTATATTTATCTGTCTATGTATCTGTCTATCTGTCAATGAATTTTCGGTCTATCTATTTGTTAGTCTAATTGTCTACCTATAGTCTATCTATCAATCTAACTAACTAACTAACTAGCTATCTATCTGTCTATCTATCTTTCTATATATCTATATATCTTTCTATCTATCTATCTATGTATCAATCTATCTATGAATTTGTCTATATATCTATCTATTTACCTTTTTATCTATCTGTCAATCTATCTGTCTTTATTTCTATCTATCTGTCTATCTATCTTTCTATCTATTTTGCTAAAAATCTATCGATATATAATTCCATCTATTTATCTATCGATTTTCAGACTATATACCTATGTATCTATTGGTTATCTATCTGTCTATCTACCTATCTTTTTTCTATCTATTTATCTATCTATTTGCCTATCTATCTGTCTATCTATATATCTATCTTTCTGTATATCTACGTATCTGTCTATCTATATATTACTACAAAAAATCCCAAACAACTAGGGACAATTCCCTAGTTGCCCGGGGGGTTTTTTTTGCTAAATGGCATATAGCAACGGATTAACAATGGAAGCTTTCCCAATCTAAAGTGCTCGTCGCTACAAATTAGCAAGGGAAAGTTTTCCTATCTAAAAAATTTTAGCGATGAAAATATCCCTAGCTAAAATAATAAATTTCCTACCTAAATTAGCAAGTTAAATGGGAGTTTCCGTCGCTAAATGGATTTAGCAATGTAAGCTTTCCCAATCTTGTGTGCTCATCGCTAAAAATTAGCGAGTGAAAGTGTCCATAGCAAAAAAATTTTAGCAACGAAAAAATCCCTAGCTAAAATATTAATTTCCCTATCTAAATTAGTAAAAGAAAAATCCCTAGCTAAATTAGCAAGAGAAAAATCCCTAGCTATTTTCATTTCAAAACTTTTTTCAAAAATTTATTTGTTTAAAAACATTTAATTAAATAATTTAATATTTTTATATTAAATTGAATAAAAATAAAAACTATAAACAATAATTTATAATTAAAAAAAATAAAATTATATAATAAATTATTCTGATTCAATATTTTACATAATTCAAACAAAAACATAACAAAATTTTATTGCATCTTATTGATCAATGTATCTACCGACAATTCATAAAGTATAATCTATCATTGCATTGATATTACTTTCTTTCCCTCTGCTCCTCCGATCACCATCTTTCTGCTGCAACAAAGCTATCCATGTTGCGATGCGTCTTGTCTCGTGAAAAATCCCTTCACTTATACAAGCTTCGTATGGGGAACAATGTGGTACCATGACTATATGAAATTTAAACAGTTAATCAAATCAAAATAAATAAATAAAAAAAGTTATGTTTTCATAAATATATAATACTACAGTATATTTGTACATATATACTATAGTGTATATGTACATACATACTCGCATTTTCACTCTTTACATGTATTCCTGAAGTATATCTAAATATATACTACACTATTATATGTACATATATACTCAGTATATATGTACATATATACTACAGTTTTATATGTACATTATACTCAATATATATGTATATATATACTGAGTACATATGTACTCAGTATATAATTACATATAATACTACAAAATTATATGTTCTTATATACTGAGTATAAATGTACATATACTATAGTATTATATTTACATATAAATTGAGTATATAAGTACATATACTACATTATTATATGTACATATATACTGAGTACATATATACTAAGTATATATGTACATATAATACTACAGAATTATATGTACTTATATATTGAGTATATATGTACATATACTGCAGTATATTTGTAGATATACTAAGTATATACTTACATATATACTTCATTATATACGTACTTATATACTTCAGGATATACATATATATATATATATTTTGTAGTATATACTTGCATATATACACAGTAGATCTACACACACACACACACCCACATATATATATATATATATATATATATATATATATATATATATACTATAGTATAGATATATACTGTAGTATATACTACAAGAAAACCTGAAAGAAACATCGAAAAAATTACAAAGAATTACAATGCACAGGAGGATATAGATCTACACGAAATAAGAGTGTCAAGAACAAACCTGCATTTGCGTGGGACCAGAATTTTTTTGTCCAACTCACAGCTTCAAAAGATAAGGTGTTGTTCCTATCACCAAGAGGACAAACCAAACCTTTTACATACCTATTATAAACTAAAACTCTACCCAAAATATTTGGGCACACAAACATATTTACAGATATATAAAAATAGTAATTATAGACATGAACAAACAAAAATTCGAGTTGATAGTCATAAAACACAACACAAATCTAAAAGATGTCAAACACTGATGTTTAGAGAGAAAGAGAGTGCAAAAAATAAAATGTTCCAAAAATAATGAAGATATTAGAACTCGACCTCCTTTTGATCCAGCTGAAATCATTAAAGATGGGACCCATGCATAGGACTGACCGTGGCAATGTTTGAAGGCTTTGAATCAGAATTTTTTAGTGCATCTTATATCAAATGTCTTGCAAAGATTCATTATTAGGTTAATCGGAAAATAAAAGAACAAAACTAGAATAAAGATAAATGATACCTCAAATGATGAACCACTTGTAATTCCCCCCAAGGTTTTCTTAGTCTGTAGTGCATTATTCAAGAAAGATATATATTTTACAAGTATATCATTAGCTACTCAAGTAACTATATGTATTTAATAATATCAAATATTGATTCTCTAATCCTATGAAATAAATTTCTTGTGGATGCATAGATATGGTAATGCTCTAGTAAAGTGATTGAAGGCAAAGCAGTAATCTACTTTACATTACCACTATTAGTTTCTCATGTTCATATATTTGCTTTTGTACAATTCCACTTCCTCTATTTGTGTGTGTGTGTGTGGAAATGTTCTAGATTTTTATATATGTTAGCCTATTGTGGGAGTTATGTTTTTATGAATTTAGACAAGTGGCAGCAGTTCATTGGTAGAAATTTCAAGTTTGATGCTAAAAAGTGTTATTATTCCTTTGTTCCTTTGTAAACATATCTATGATTTGAGTGAAGCACCTATGCAATATTATATTGTATGTAATATGTAGCATAGATGTTGCATTTATTATCATGTGATAAGGTGTGGGCAACAAGCTGTAAATAATAGTTACACAAATATAAATTCATATCAAAATATTTTATAATATTTCTTCTCATCATTTAAATCAAAATGATAACTTGTTTTTTTGTTATTAATATCATGTATTGTAGCAATCACAAATATTATTTGCTCATAAAATATTTCATTTTGGGCATTTGTATTCCCCACCATATGTGCTTTGGTATATTAATTATAAAATATTTACAAAAAATAACTCATTTTCATGTTTAGTAAAAAATGTTTAAGAATAAAATATTTTTATTTTAGTATACTATAAATGTTCCTTAGATTTATTGTCACTTTATACATATAAAGTGAACATTTATACATATAGCATATATGTATGTATATAGCATATATTTATGTATGTATTTAGCATATTTGTATGTATGTGTGTATATATATATATGTAAGTATTTAGCATATATGTATGTATGTATGTGTGTGTGTGTGTGTGTGTGTATAATTATAGTATATATATACAAATATATATTAATATATACATATATATATATATATGTATGTATGTATATATGCATGTGTATACATGTGTATGTATGTGTATACATGTGTATGTATGTATGTATGTATGTGTATACATGTGTATGTATGTATGTATGTATATATTTATGTATGTATATATATACGTATGTATGTAAGTACATTTATGCATGTATGTATATATATATATATATATATATATATATATATATATATATATATATATATATATATATATTTATTTATCTATGTGCATATATATATATATGTGTGTATGTGTTTGTATGCATATGTTTGAATATTTTTCAAAAACATTATAGTTTTCAACCTTAAACACACACACACACACACACACACACACACATAATCTATCCTCAAAACCTTAGTGGGTTTTATATACTTTAATACCATTTGTGTTTTTTTTGACTATATGTACTAAAGAGGAAAATATATTTCAAATATAAACTATCATGAAGTTGAATTTTTTATTTTGTTTATAGACAGAAAATTATAAGAGAGATAATTTTCATTTCCAAATTTTAATTTTCAAAAATATGAGAAATTGTGTTTTTTATGAATATTTTATAATTGGTTTATGAAAACATCTAGTATATGTAGTTATAAATAGTTATATATAGTTAAACATATAGATATATATATATATATATATATATATATATTCATACAACTAGGTATATGTAGGTATACATAAATATATATAAAGTTAAAAACAAATATATAGATTTACATATATGTATACATAGTTATAAATATAGTTATGTTTAATTATATATAGTTTTATATAGTTATAAAAATATTTATATATAGTTATACACATATAGTTAAACATAATATTCTATGTTGCTATACATGTAATTATAAAACTAGTTACATGTTATACATATAGTTACACATTTAGTTAAACTTATATTTATACATGTAGGTGTATATATTTTTTCATTTAATTTTATATATTTATACATATAGTTATGTATAGGTATAAATATAGTAAAATACATTCTTATATATTAATATATAAAAATGTATATTAAATATATGTTGTAAATAATATATAAAAATTATTGATATTTAAATATATTTACAAATATATAGATATATATATATGTATGGACAGTTACAAATATAGTTATATTTTATTATATAGAGTTTTATATAGTTATACAAATATTTATATATAGTTATACACATATAATTAAACATAATGTTGTATGTTGTTATACATGTAATTATAAATATAGTTACATGTGGTTATACATTTAGTTACACATTTAGTTAAACTTATATTTATACATGTAGGTATATATATTTTTCATTTAATTTTATATATTTATACATATAGTTATGTATAGGTATAGATATAGTAAAATACATTTTTATATATTAATATATACAAATTTATATTAAATATATGTTGTAAATAATTTATAAAAATTATTGATATTTATTATATTTATATATCAAAACATTTGAAGGAATTCAATTTCATGCTATGTGTTTCAAGATATGCATCTCATAAATCAAATTGTTAAAAAAATGATATGGCATAATTTTATAATTAAAAAAATAATGATTGAGAAAAATTAAAATGTTAATAGTCTGCCACATAATTTTGATATATTATACATGGAATATAATTTGATATATTTTAGATGTCTTTTCATGTTTTGAAAAATCATACCTAGAAAAAATAAAAGTAATATTCTAAATGTAATTTTATTAAAATATAATATAATGATCATAAAAAAAGCAAGCATCATGGAATGTTAATTAACATTATCAAATATCATGTTAATAGGATAGTATAGGAAATAACTAATAATGATGTTAAACATCATTATAAAAAATTGTGAAAATCATTCAAAATTATCAAACATGAAATAACATATTTTCAAATAAATCTTAAAATATCATTAAATGCATAAAAAATCCATCAATAATATTTAATTTATTGTATCAAAGAGTGAACACTAAAGAAAAATATTGATGAGTATTCTCCAATTTTCAATCAACATGCATCATAAATCTTAGAACACACAAAAAACATTGATAATTTATCAATAACATTATTGATAATGAAACACAATAGAAATATTGATAATATATTTCCACGAAATTTATAGATTTTTATTAAAAAACATTGTGCCTCCCAATATAAATATCTAAATCATACAACATATCAAATACTGACATCAATGATATTTATACCATCAAACAAATTTCAGTGTCATTAACCCTAACTGAATTATGAAAATTTTTAACTAATATTTTTATAAAAATGTGCTCTAAATATTATTAGTTATAAATATAATCTAATATTTTCAAAAAAAAATCATTGAACAAATTTTAAAGTTTCTGAATAATTTGGAAAAACATAAGGCTTCATGGAAGAAAAATAATGTAACATCATATAAAGAAAAATTTTACTTATCCTTCTCTTCTACCTTCCAAACATTGATGATTTAGCTCTTTCAAATTATGATTGACTCCTAAGGACCAATTTTTTTAGAAGAATAATGATTAACAAAATTTGATAACCAAGATGCGCTTTTATAAAATTTAAAACTTCAATATTCAAAATCATGATATAATCAAGAATATCTTATGAAAATTAAAATTTGATTCATATATTGTCTTAGCAAATAATTGTATAAGTATGCATTTTTAAAATTATGAGCTCTAACATAATAAAAAGTTTTACCTACTCACATCAACTACTCTATTACATGTTTATTGATCCTAGTTTATATTATGATAATCATGAATACTACTTATCTTTGGTTCATAATATGAATGTCATTAAATCATGCACGAGCTTAATTTGATCACCAACAAATGCCCATACCACACTAGTAATCATGGAAAAGAGCTATTATGTATTTAAATGATTGAATTATATAAGGATACCTATTGTATACAAGTGCAAAAAAGCTATTTCAGTTATACATAAAGTCATGAAAAAGTCACAATCCTTAAATTACTCTAGCCTAAATGCCAGTTGAATGTTTGATCTACAAATCACTCCTATAACTAATTTGAATATTAATTAAATTTGAATGCTAATTGAATGCATATTTTCTTTATTTTAATACTTCTCTTCATGTTGAAATATGTTTGTCAATAACTCCCAGCATGCTATGGTGCATGTGAATCACTAGTGCTTATAATTTCCTAGTTAATAAATTTGTGATTTGCTTTCATGGTTACATATAAGATGTTTTGACTTTTCCAATTTGGATTTTCTAATTGATTATGTGACAATCTAATTCAATATATTTCTTATGCTCATGGAAAACAAAGTTGGTAGCAATGTGCAAGGTTATGTGACCGTCACAAAATAAATTTGCTACTTCCAAATGAGAAACACGTCAATCCTTCAACAAGTATCTCAACCAAGTGAGTTCACACGTAAATGCAAACATGGACCAATATTCTGGCTCTACTAATGATATTTACACCTTTGATTGTTTCTCATACTTCTATGGCACAAGTAACTTATGAAAAAAGTCTAATAACTTATCAATTACCATTGTTTAATTGGATATCTTTCTATATTGTATTCATATTCAGAGACAACAAAAATAGAACCCATAAAAATTAGGATTTGTTTTTTCCCAAGTTACAAAAGTAGAAAACATTAAGCATAATTATTTTTCTTAAGATACAGAAGTAGAAAACAATATGCAAACATTTAGTATTTGAAATCAATAAAACTCTAAAAAATTAAACGGTAAAAAAAACAAAGTTTACTCTAACCATTTATTGTTTTATTAATGGTGTAGAGTCAAAATCATATAAAGATATGAAAATAGAAGAAAAGAAAAAGAAAATTGGTGGAAAAATATAAAAAAAATAAAACCCAAATATTCTGTAAAAAGCAAACTGCACCCGTATGAACATGACCTGGGATGTCCTCGTAAAACTTCTGATCGGCTATTGCCACAGCTTATGGCAGCACAATTCTGAGATGTGCTCATCCTCTTCTTCTCGCCTCCCCGAGTCAATTGAACCTTCCCTCACTAAATATTGATAGTCACAAAATCATGAGTTTTAATGTCTCCTCCAACAAATACATTTAATCATTTTATTTATGTTTGTCAATAAATTTTAATTTATATGTTTATTCATTAAATTATATTTATGTTTGTCAATAATAAATATATTGATAAAATTATTAAATATTTAATTTTTAATTGAACATTTTGAATTTTTTTGGTTATAATCATGAAGCTACTTTAAAAAATTGAAACAAATGATAGTAATCAGCATCATTAATTTAAAAAAAACATTAACTTAAAAATATTGTAATATTATTCTGATATTTTATGCAATTAATCAAAAATATGATAATATTTGGAAATTTTTGTAATTATAGCGCCCGACCCAAACCCAGATTTTTGAAATTTGTTATTTCTATTTACTCAAAAATACTAATATAAGATTATTTTTAAAATAACTTTCATCAATTCTATTTTATTAAATTTTATTAATAAATTATAAATTTTTATAATTTAATTTTAAAACATATATAGGGTTTTCTGATATAATATTTATATAAATATTAGAAAAAAAAAATGTTTATTAGAAAAATTAAATACAATGTTTGTTAGAATATTTGTTGTAAGTTGCTCTCGTAGTCCTGTTTTGCTTCTCCTCTCGTCATCATTGAAAGATAGAAAAAATTTTTAGTGCTTAATGCCTTAGCATTATTTTTCACGGAAACTATAAAAACAAACATTTGAAGCAAATATATAGAAAATAAAGATACAAAAATATAAGAGTAAACTAAAATTATAAAAAATAAATAATTTAAATAAAAAATATGAAATAGATTTTTATTTAACCATAAATGATATTATTTCATAAATAAATAATATAATATAATATAATAATAAAGTATTTCTTATATATATATATATATTAAGTTTATAAGTTTTTAAGAATTTAATTTATTTTGTATTAATATAATATGAAATAATTATAAATGCATAAATTTTGAATCTTTAGTCATTATAAATTTGAATCTTTGAAGTATTCATTAATAACCACAATTATATATTTATTTTTTAAATAATCAAAATTTGTTTGATGTTATTAAAACATCTGTGTATTAATTTTAAAATTCAATTATTTTCTTTTTAATTTGATAAAAAATTTGATTTTTTTTAAAATTTGAATTTTTTATTATTATTAAAATTTTTAAATATTTTAGTCATTATTTTTTTAAAAGATTTATATAATCATTAAAATATTTATAAATATAGGAATACTTTTAATATTTACTTGTTTATTCATTAATTCATCTAATTTTATAAATTTTTATTTAATCAAATAATTGTTTATTTTAGCTTTTTATCAATAGTAATTTTTATTTATGTAAATTATTAATTAAAATATTTTCAAAATATTTAAATATAAATAATAAATTATATTATATTTTTTATACAAATATTTAAATATCATAAATAAAAATTTCTGAAAAATATTTTTTATAATATTTAATTAATTTATAATCAAAAAAATAATAATTTGACTTATCTACTATACATTTTTATTTGTATATATATATTTATAAAATTTTTTATTTATAATATCATATTTTTATAATTATATGAAGAGATTGTGTGTTTCAAGGATAACTCATCTATAGACCATGAAATACCTTTAATATAAAAAATTAAATAAAATATTAAAATAAATAATTTTAAAAAATATTAAAGTATTATAAATTAGCAATGGAAATTATCACTAGCCCAAATAGTAGGAGAAAAATCCCCAGCTAAATGCATATATTTTGAGAAAGTACAAATTTAATGAATAATTTCTTCGAATTTTTTATAAAATTATAAAAAAATAAATTCAGATAATTATTTAAGAATGTATTTTGTCTTGAACTAATTAGCTAGGGAAATTCTGTCTCTAAATCCATAGCTATATTCCTGATGTAAATAGCTAGTGATATTTCCTTGCTAAATCCGTAGCTATATTTGTGGCTTTTCATTTCACGGAAATTTACAAAAAAAATAGCGACAGATTATTTATGGATCTAATTAGATATGAAAATTATGTCAGTAAATCTATTGCTAAATTTATGGCTTTTGTTGCACAGAAAGTTATGAATAAAATAGTGAGGGAATATTTTCAAAAGTGAATTTCCATCGCTAATCCATCGCTAAATTTATTTCAATACAAAATCAGAAATCCCTTACTATTCTCTAGCTAATACCTCACAATTTAGCTAGAGAATGATCTATAGATAAATTTTCCTAGCAAAATTGACATTTTTTATAGTGTGTCTATCTATCTATCTAGCTATCTATCTATCTAACTATCTATCTATCTCTATATCAATCTATCTAACTTTCTATATTTCTATCTATCAATCTTCCTATTTTTCTATATAATTATCTATCTATTGATCTGTTTACCTTTAAATCTGTCATTTTGTCTTTGTATCTATGTATCTGTCAATCTATCTAAGTAGCTATCTGTATATATGTGTGTTTGTCTATCTATCTATTTATTTATCAATCTATCTCTCTATCTATCTATATGTGTGTGTGTGTGTGTGTGTGTCTATCTATATGTATATCTATCTATCTATCTATCTATATATCTATCTATTTTGTCTATTTATTAGACTATCATTTTGTATATCTATCTATCGAACTATCTATATATTTGACTAATAATCTATACTAATTTTTATCTGTCTATCTATATATCTATTTGTCTATATATCAATCTATCATTAAGTCTATCTATCTATATATTAATCTATCTATCAATCAATTTATCTAATAGTCTATGAATCTATATATAGATATGTCAATCAATCTATTTATAAATCAATTTTTAAATCTGTCAATCAAATTTCATTATATATATATATATAGATATATATATATATATCTATCTAACTATTTGTATATCAATATATCTATCTAACTCTCTATCTATCTATATAATATATATCTGTTTATTTTTTTATCTAATAAACTATTGATATATCTATCTATCTGTTTGTCAATCTTTCAGTCTATAAATCTATCTATAAAAATGTTTATCAATCTATCAATCAATCTATATATCTATCTGTCTATCTATTTATTTATCTATCTATCTTTCATTCTTTCTTTCTATGTGTATATATATTTGCCTATCAATCTACCTATCTATCTTTCTAGCAATCTTTCTAGCAATCTTTCTAGCTATCTTTCAATCTATCAAACTATTTATCTATCTAATTTTCTATTAATCTATCTATCTATTTATCAATATATCTATTTGTCTATCTATTTATTTATTTATCTAACTGTCTATCTATCTATCTCGCTATCAATCTATATTTATCTATCTATATATCTATCTATCTGTCTATCTATCTTTTTATCCTTCTGTCTATATTTCTATCTATTTATTTATTTATCTATCTATTTATCAGACTATCTATCTAACTATCTATTTGTCTTTCTTTCTATCAGTCTATCTATCTTTCTATTTATCTATCTATTTATCTATCTATCAGTCTATTTGTCTATCTTTATGCCTTTCTATCTAGTTGTCTAACTGTTTGTCAATCTAATTATCTATCTATCTAACTAACTAACTAACTATTTATCTATCTATCTAACTACTAACTATCTATCTATCTTTATGTTTGTACTTTCTGTCTATCTACTTGTCTATCTTTAAATCTATCTGTCTATCTATATGTTTATCTATGTATGTATCTATCTTTCTATTTATATGTATATCTATCTGTATATCTATCTGTATATCTATCTGTGTATCTATCTTTCAATCTAAATGTATATCTCTCTGTCTATTAATATGCCTATCTATTTATCTATCTATCTATTTATCTATCTATCTGTCTATCTATCTGTCTATATATCTATATATATATATATATTATATATTATATATATTATCTATATTCTATCTATATTTCTATCTATCTGTCTATCTTTTGATCAATCTATCTGTCTATTTTTTTTCTATCAATTTGTCTCTTTATCTATCTTCTATCTGCATATATATCTATTTTCTTTCTATCTATATATGACTATCTAAATTTATATATATCTATCTATCTTTAGGTCTATCTATCTAGCAAATAATATATCAATCTATTTATCTATCTATCATTCTTCCTTCTTTCTCTATCTATCATTTATCTATCTATCTAAAAATAAAAAATTGATCTATCTATCATTTTGGCTATCAATAAATCAATCCATTTATTTATTAATCAATCTATCAATGTATCTATCAATTTTTCTATAAAATTCGCTATCAATTTATCTATCTATTTATCTTTTAATCTATCAATCTATCTAATATTCTATCTATTTATCTATCAAATTTTTTATATGTATATCTATCTATATATCTAGTTATCTATATATCTATTTATCTATCTATCTATTTATATATCTGTCTAACTATTTATATATTTATTTGTTTCTCTATCTGTCTATCTGTCTGTCTATTTGTCTGTCTATCTATCTGTCTATCTATTTGTCTACCAATTTATATATCTATCTAATTAAATATCCATTTATCAATCTATCTGTATATCTATCTGTCTAGCTATCTATCTATCTCTCTATCTATCTATATATCGATCTATATATCAATCTATATATCTATCTTGTTGTCTATATATATATATATCAATCTATTTATAGGTATATCTTTATACTTATATATCTGTCTATCTCTCTGTCTATCTATCTGTCAAGCTATCTCTCTATAATTCTATCCATTAATATATCTATCTATTTGTCTATATATATTTCCATCAATCTTTCTATCTTTCTATTTATCAATCAATCAATCTTCTATCTATATGTCTATCTATCTATCCATCTACATATCTTTCTTTCAAATCTATCTATCTATCTTTCTATCTATTTTTATTTCTATCTATTTATCTATCTATTTGTTTATCTAACTATCTATCTATAGATCACTCTTTATATCTATCTATATATATGACTATCTATATATCTATTTTTATCTATATATTTGATTAGCTATCTTTATATCTATTTGTCTATCTAATCTTCTAATAATATGTTGATATATTTGTCTATCTATCTATTTATCTATCTATCTATCTATCTATCAATCAATCTATTAACCTATATATCAATCTGTCTATCTATCAATTTATGAATAATTTTATCTTTCTAATAATCAATATTTCTTTCAATCTGTATATCAATTAGTCAATTGATCTATTTTTATATCTATCAATCTATCAATCAATCTGTCTATATATTTATCTATCTATCTATTCGTCTTTATTTCTGTCAGTCTATATGCATGTCTATCTATATATCTGTATGTCTATATATCTATCTATTGTTTGTTTGTCTGTATATATGTCTGTCTGTCTATCTGTTTTTATATTTTTATATTTATTAGGCTATCTTTTTGTCTATATATATATATATATGTATGTATTTATCTGTCTATCTATCTATCTATCTTTATATCTAGCTATCTTTCAATATGTCTATCTATCTTTCTAGCAAACTTTATATATTTATGACTATATATCTATATAAAAAGTCTATCTGTGTGTCTATCTATTTGACTATCTCTTTTTCTATCTATTTGTATATCTATCTATCTATCATCTATTTATCTATCTATCTATCTATCTGTTTGTCTATCTGTCTATCTATATATCTATCTTTCAACTATCTATCTTTCTATCTATCTGTCTATCTATCTTTATATCTATATGTCTATGTATCCGTTTATTGTCAATCTATATATCTAAACATCTATTTGTCTATCTATCTATTTGCCTATTTATATATATCGGCCTATCTATCTATCTATCAGAGTATCTACTTATCTATCAAATTAACTTTGTATATATCTATCTATTTATTTATTTAATTGACTTTCTTTCTATCAATCTTTCTATATTTCTTTTTGCCTATCTATCTATCTATCTAATTATCTATCTTTCTATCTATTTATTTGGCTATCTATCTGCCTATCAATCAATCTATCTATCAGTTTATCTATCTATCAATATTTCTATATATCTGTATATCTATCTATGTATCTATTTTCTATCTATCTATCTATCTACATATATATCTATTTATTTAGTCGTATATCTATTTCTCTATCTATCTATCTATCTATCTCACTATCTATCTATGTATATGTTGATCTATTTATGTATCTTTATGTCTTTCTGTCTATCTATTAATATGGTTATCTATCTGCCAATCTATATTTCTAAAAGATTTGTCTCTCAATCTAGATTGATTGATAGATTAAAAGCTATCAATCTATCTATCTATTTAACTATATATAATCTATTTATAAATCTATCTATCAATCTATCTATAATATTGTCTATAAATCTAAATATTTATGTATATATTTTCTATCTTTCTATCTTTCTATATTTCTATATATATATATATATATGTCTATCTATTTGTCAAACTATTTGTTTATCTATCTATATCTCAATCTACAATCTATCTCTAAATCAATCTCTAAATCAATCTCTCTATTAATATTTCTATCAAACCATATATCATTCTATCTATAAATCTAACTATCCTTCTATCCATCCATCTCTCTACTTGTCTATATATATATATATATATATACACACATATATATCTATCTTTCTATCTATCTGTCTATCTATATGTATATCTATCTATTTATTTATTATCTAACTATCTATCAATTTGACTATCTATATGTCCGTCTATCTATTTATCTATCTATCTATCTTTCTTTCTTTCTTTCTGACTATTTATCGATTTATCTATCTATTTATCTATCGATCAATCAATCTTTCTTTCTATTTATCTATCTAACTATTTATTTGTCTATCTATCTTTCTATCAATATATATATATATTTATCTATCAATCTATCTATAAAAGTAAATATCATTCTTTCTATCAATCTATCTATCATTCTATCTATTAATTTGTTTATTAAATATATCTATTAATCTGTCTATCAATTCGTTTATAAGAAATATTTATAATTCTATCTTTACTACTATCATTAATTCTATCTATCAATCTATTAATCAATATGTCAATGAATGTGTCTACCTATCTATCTTTGTATCTTTAATCAATCTATCAATCAAAATACATATCAATTTGTCTATCAATCTTTCTTTCAATTAATTTATCAATTAGTATATCATTCTATATATATATATATATATATATATATATATATCTATATATCTATCTAATAATATATATATCTATCTATATCTATATGTATATCTATCTATATATCGATCGATCTATCTATTTATCTATCTATTTGCTTGTCTATCTATATGTCTATAAATTTATCTACATATCTATCAATTTGTATTTGTATTTGTTAATCAATATGTTTATCAATCTTTCTTTCAATTTGTCAATCAATCAATGAATCTATCTATCTATCAATCTGTCATTATATCTGTCTATCTATGTGTCAATCAATCAATCTATCTATCTATATGTTTGTATATCCAATAGTTTATCTATGAGTCTATCTATCTGTCTATATATTTGTCTATCTATATGTCTATCTATCTTTCTATCTATCTATACATCTATCTAAACATCTATCTATATGTTTATATTTCTATGTATCTCTCTATCTATATATTTTTCTATCTATTTATTTGTCTATTTATCTATCTATTTATCTGTCTATTTATCTATCTATTTATCTGTATACCTATCTATATATCTGTTAATCTATCAATCTATCTTTTGAACTTTTGATATATATATATTTATATATATGTATGTCAATCTATTAGTTTAACTATTTGTGTATCTATCTATCTTTTTATCTATCTATCTTTCTATTTATCTATCTATCTTTTTATCTATTTATCTGTTTATTTATCTGCCTATCTTTTTTACTATATATATATATATAATATCTATCTATCTATCTACTTGTCTATCTAACTATATGTCTATCATTCTATATATCAATATGTCTATCTATCTGTCTCTTTATATGTGTATTAATTAATCTATCTATCTATCTATTTGTCTAATTATCTATTTGACTATATGAAAATCTATCTATCTATTTGTTTTTCTATCTATTTTTGTATCTATCTATCAATCTATGAATCAATCTATCAATTAATCTGTCTAACTATATATCTATCTGCCTGCTTGTCTAACAATCTATCTATCTATTTATTTGTCTATTAATTTGCCTATCTATCTTTCTATCTGTATATCTAATAGTATATATATGTATCTATCAATATGTATATTTATCTATATATCTGTTTGTCTGCCTATCTATATATATGTCTATTTAATTGTCTATCTATCTGTGTATCTATCTCTCTGTCTGTCTATATTTCTATCTATTCATTTGACTATCTATCTTCCTATTTATCTATCTATCTATCTATTTGTATACCTATCTAGCTGTCTGTCTGTCTCTCTATCTTTTTATATATCTATATATAGTTCTATCTAACAATATGTCTATCAGTCTATCTATCTATCTAAATAACTAATCTGCCTATCTATCTATCTATGCATCTAAATATCTATCTATCTATTTTTATATCTTTATGTCTATCTATTTTTCTATCTTACTATCTTTCAATCTGTATATTTGTATCAATATCCATCTATTTATCATTCTATATATCTATCTATATATCTGTCTATCTATCTATTTGTTTATCTATCTCTCTATCTATCTATCTATCTATATATCTATTTGTCAATTTTTCAATCTATTTATCTAAAAATATATTTATGTATGTGTGTATATATATATATATCGATTTGTCTGTCTATCTATTTGTATTTCTATCTTTCTATTTCTATATTGATCTATATAATAATCTATCGATCTATCTATCGACCTATCTACCTATTTGTCTATCTATGTATCACTAATTATGTTTATCTATCTATCTATCTATATATCTATCTTTTATCAATTAGTCTATTAATTTATGTATCAATCTGTCTTTCTATTTATCAATTAATCTATCTATCTATTTTCTATTTATCTATTTGTTTGTCTTTCTATCTATCAATCTTTTTGTCTGTTTGTCTATCCATTTATCTGTCTATGATATTATTTATCTATTTTTGTATCTATCTATCTTTCTTTCTACCTATATATATATATATATATATATATATATATATATATATCTTTCTTTATTTCTTTTGTATCTATCTGTCTATTTATCTATCTATATATCTATTAATATATATATATTTCTATCATTCTATCTATCTTTCTTTCTACGTATCTATCTATCTATAAATCTTTCTTTATTTCTCTTGTATCTATCTGTCTATTTATCTATCTATATATCTATTAATTTATATATCTATCTATCTCTATATCTATCTATTTTTGTATCATTCTATCTATCTATCTATCATTCTATCTATCTATCTATCTATTAAACTATCTTATAATTTATAAATCAATTTATCTATCATATTGTATATCAAACTATTTATTAATTAATATATATATATATATGTTTATCTATCTATTTATCT